>JAVCKT010034509.1:0-10224 GCA_032273925.1 Rhynchotus rufescens
GCGCCGAGGCGGCATCCCCGGGCCAAAAGGCACGGCTGGGGGCCGCACTCCCCGCGCCGAGCTCCGCGGGACGCCGCGCAGGCAGCGCTCAGCGCCGACATGGCCGGCGGCCGCTGCCCCGGCCGCCTGGCGCCGCTGCTGCTCCTCGCCCTGCTGGCGGTGGGCCGCAGCGCGGCGGCGGAGGTGAGTGAGCGAGCGCGGGACGGGACGCGACGGGACGGGACAGCGCAGCGACGGCTCCGCGGCAGGGCAGGTTGCGGTGCCTCGGCCCTAGCGCTCGCACTGGGGGCGCCAAGCGGCGCTTCGCGGCGTCGAAGCTGAGGCGCCTTAGGGGCTCGCCAAAATAAAGTGCGTCACGTCACGCGCGCGCGGCACCGCTCCGGGCGCGGCCGTTAAACGGCCGCTTCCCGCCCCGCGTAACGGCCGTTAAGCGGGCGGCGCCTCGCCCCACCTGCCGCGGCGGCCCCCGCCCGCTGTAGCGCCCGTGGCGCTCAGCGCACACGCTGCCTCGGCGCCGTCTCGCGGCGCCCGCCGGGCGCTTTAGTGGTTCCCGCCGCGCCGCCCGCTCCCCTGGCCGCGCGGTCCAGGGGCTCCGCTCCCCGCGTGGGGCGGCCGCGGGAGCAACAGCGCTCTGGCGCCTGTGCTTCTCCCGGGTATCGAAACTGCCGGCTTCGTTACAGCCCCAGATCTGTTTTTCCCGCTGTTATTACCGGTGTTTGTCTGTTCTTGAGCTCTAAAGTCCTAGGGGGACAGTCCCGATTACATCCAAACCCTTTACTGTCTTTCAACATATTTTACAGTTCTTCTGTAAGTAGAAATTGAGTATCTATCATGACAAAAACAGAGCAAAATACTGTGCTTGTAGTAAAGGTTATCAGAAGCAGACTTATTTTTTAAAAAAAATGTAGAGCTGATCTTCAAGATCTATTTGCCACTTTCTGTCATTTATTTTTTACTTTTTTTTTTTTTTTCTTTTGCAAAGTCATTCCAGGCACTGTCTAGATCTGTTTGTTACTTTAAAGCAAGCAATGAACAAGCCCAAGTCCTGTCCTCCCACCTTTGCCGTTTATCCCATTTCTGTCCTGTCTGCTGGAGCCTCCCGCAGGCGCGGCGAGCAGCACGTAGGCTTCGGGACGGGCCGTCGGGGTGCCGGGCTTTATAGCAGCAGCAGCTGCTGCTGTCCCCAGCACAACCCAGGCGTCCCCGCACGCCTGCCCTTGCTGCCGGCTTTGGTCGTGTCACACGGAGCTGGCCCTTCATCTGCAGGGCAAAGTGGCTCTATGCACCACCAAATGTGTCCCAGTAAAGCATTTTTTAGCATTCTTCTTCAGCAGTTTATTTCGGAAGAATCCCAGAATATTTGCAGGTCCAGCAGTCTCCTGATCCTTAGCTTGTTGGCAGCCTTTCTGCTAAGGATAAATCATGAAGCTTGGAGATACCAGTTTTTAGAGAAACGTGGGCATTACTAGAGCCTTGCTTATGCTAAGGCAAGATAGGGGACATTCAGAAGTGTCTTCTATGGAAATCTTGCTGTTGAGGCAAAGCTTGAAAGCAGTGTATTGATTCAGTATTGCTCTAAAAATCAGGATCTAAAATACATTGTTTGAGATTAAACTTGATTTGCAGCAAGTAACTGAGGTCAATTTAAGATTCAGAAGTTGTCATTTTCTGTTCTTGACTGAGAATGCTGGTATTTTCAAAGGAGAAAATTAATTCTAAGAAGTTCTACAGGGGATGAGGGAATTAGGAACTTTAAAGCAGAATGTTTATTAAAAGCCCTAGTTAAATGTTTCTGGTTAATGTTAATTGACATGGGTCCATTGATGAGTAAATCGACTACTCTTGACTGGATTGTTCTTTACGAAAAATAGTCATTATTTATCTTTTAGTAAAATAAGTAAACTGATGTTTTATCAGCAAGTAATATTTTTTACTCTGTGCAAAATGTTGCAGCACAGCAGGGATATGTGTTGCAGTTCCTGTCTCTTAATCACTCAATAAGTAGTTTATTCCTACCTGGAGAAGGGAAAATTGAAATGGGATCTTATCAATATGTACAAATACGTGAGGGGAGAATGTAGAGAGGATGGAGCCAAACTCTTCTCAGTGATGGCCAGTGAGAGATCAATGAGTAATGGGTGTAAATTGAAACACAGGAAGTTCCATCTCCGTGTGAGGAGGAACTTCATTCCTGTGAGGGTGACAGAGCCCTGGAAGTGGCTGCCCAGGGAGGTTGTGGAGTCTCCTTCTCTGGAGATCTTCCAAATCCACCTGGCTGTGATCCTGTGCCCCATGCTCTGGCTGTCCCTGCTGGAGCAGGAGATTGGACTGGATGATCTCTAGGGGTCCCTTCCAACCTCAACCATCCTGGGATTCCCGAAAGCAAGAAAGAAAATCGCTAATTTTGCCTTCTGACATTTATGTAGCAGACCTCTGCAGAGCAGCAAGGAGACGTGTGCCCGGCCCTGAGGAGTTTGAACTTTCTGGCACCTGCTAGGGAGGGTTATTATCCGCATTCTTAGCCCCTGGCACGCTCTAATCGCATTGTCTGGAAGCTCAGCAGAGTTCTACATCTTCCCATATCGGAGACTTTTCCGCTTGCTTGGTGTGTGCCTTCACACCAGATGCTGATGTAATTCTTCGGATTTTTCTACTGTTCATTTGAATACTTAATAATAACAATTAAAAAAAAGTGCCAAAATGTTTCCTTAGGAACAAGCTGGTTCCCATTCCTCCTTGCCCCCACAGCCCCCAAAATAATTTGCTTCCTGACTGTATATTTAATGGAAGCTAGAGTTATTATCTTGACGTATATATAATTTTGCAGTTAGTTCTCCTGCATGTGTCCTATCCTAAAATACCATCCATGCACTCCTCCTCTGATTTAAGATATCTTGAATGTAACATTTCAATGTTCCCTGAAGTTTGCTAATTGGGAAATATGTAGATCCTGATTGCTGCAAGTATTGATCATTTTTCGTGATGCCATCATATTTGACCTGTTTGTTTAGAATAGGACAAAAGAGAATTGCTAGTTCAGTGAGATTGCATGATAGCAAGTTAGCTGCTTATCCCCTCCTATTATTGGTAGTTTCAGATTTGCCTTGTTTCGTAGTTACCTCCCAGAATAATGTACTTTATATTCTGTATTTTTATCAATATGCTATTTTCATCGTGTACAGGAAAGGAGTGATAGGAAACACAATGACTGTAGGACTTGAAAATATATTTTGAATTCTCTTTCTCACTTATGCTTATTGTCTCTTAGTAAATGCAAGTGCTTGTATTCCTTTTTTTTTTAATAATGTTAAAATTAACATGCAAATACTTACAACAGTCTTCTCCATTGAATAGTTTTTTTTTTTCCTAGTAATATGCAAATAATTCTGCTAACACAAACTGGTCTTAAAATATGTCTCTGGAAAAAAGAAGGGCAGTGTGCTGGTTGAGCTGTGAGCATCTCCTAGCCTGGGGAGAAAGTGGTGCAGGATGGATTGCTTTGTTTCACTAGGAATGAGAATGTTGGAGGGAAAAAGCAGTGCCAAAGTGAAAATGGCTTTCTCTGTCTGCCTTTGGATGTGCCCGGGTTCCTTGTCACGCAAAGCAGCTGTGAAGGGAAGATGTGCACCTGAATATACAAAAGAGAGTTCACTGAACTTGGTAGACAAAAACAAGTTCTTTTTGAAGTGCCTTCTTTGATTTGGTTAATATGATCCTGGCTCTGAAGTCAATGCGAGTGTTGCTCTGATAATTTGGTCCAACTTAGGTTCTTATCCTGATTGCCTCTGTGATTAATTGAAATGGAGCAATCATCAGTACAGAGAAATAGGCCAATGTCAGAGTGTTTGCAGAACAGTATTGCCCTACCTAGACAAATCCCATTGAGCATGAATAGCAGACTTGCCCAAATGTTAGTGCATCAAAATCACTCGGGTACCACTATCTGAAATGACACATGGTGGCCTGCTCTGCTGTCCAAGAAACATGTGCTGTTCAAGCCATATGATGCATTTTGCAATTGCAACAAGACAAAAACCTCCTTTTGAGCGGTCATCTTAGTGAAACAGCTCTGCAAATGCAACTGTAACGCTCGATGTGTCTTTTTTTCTTTTTTCTTTTTTTTTTTTTTTTCTTTTTCCTCCCCTAACATGCCCAGGTTAAATACATGCTTAAGCAAAACTGTGTGATCTGACCTTTTTTATTGATTAAATAATATTCAAATGATCAAAATTCATTCTTGATTGCATTTTATATGGATATAGCAGCATTTTGTTTTGAAACTTAGGCTAGCAATCTCTTCTGGAAGACTTAGAGCTGGTTTATCATAACGTGTCTTTGAAACAAAAAACTTTGCAACTAGTATGAGATGTCCGGTCATCTGTTCTGCTGTCACATTCTCGCCCTACTGCCTAACAGAGTAATACTAGAAGGCTCAGTTTGTTGGCATGGATTACCGGAGCCTAGGAAGAAAGTGGAATACAAAAAGGCTTTTTTCTTCTTAACTGTTTGTAATCCCTGTTTCTCAGAAATGGAGAAAAAAAATCCATTTTTGCTATACTTTTTTTTCCCTTTATTTTGATGGTTTGTCTCAACTTAGCAGTTTTGTGATAGAGTACAAATGTTGCAAGTTTTCAAGTCTTCCACTTGGCCTGGTTCAATGAAGGCTTTTTAACTGGAGCTGCACTTTTCCACGTGCTGTTTAGTAGGGAATTGCAAGAAAGTTACTTTTTAAAATCTTAGAGCCTTTCAGAAAAGGAGAAAGCAAAGCATACATGATAAGCTTTCTCCAAACAAGCTACTGTTGCTTTCATTACTGTTTGCACTACTCAAGATGTACATCAGGTATGTTATGAATATATAAATACATGGGCCTGAAGGAACAGTAGTTTCAGTGAATGCTGTTTGTACACCCAACAGTTGACAAGAACTACAGGTTGTTTGATGCAGTGCTAGCCAGAATTCACTAGCTCGTGATATCTATTCTTTGTTGTGTTAAGATGGCCCTCTGCTAGCATCAAGTGTGTGGAGTGTATTAGCGAGCAAGAGCTGCTGAACAAGCTAGTTAAGTGCCTATAAGAGTTTGCTACAAAACACAATGCTATATCTTGAATTGCCTGATCCTTTTCGCTTGTGGAAAGAATATTTATTTGTGTTGTTTCGACAGAGTTCTAGGTCAGGAGATGAAACCCAGAGCAATGCTGGAGGGCGCTGGAGATTTTAGCAGCCTGAATATGTCGTGAACAGTGTGGTCCAGCTTCTGATAGCCCTAATCAGAGTGACTTTCACTCTAGTGAGATTATTTGTAGAGTTAAGCTATTGGTCATTGTAAACATAGATATGAAAACTTTCTCGTGTTCTTAGCAGAACTTAGAAAGCCATCTTTCTCTGTTTAAAGGAGAAGTAATGTCTTTTGCTCTTCGCAGAACACAAGCAACACACAGAAACAAGAGAGATTCAATTGAGAGTTTCAACTGACTGTTTTCCAAAAATACCCACAACATACCAGGTCTAGTTACATAGATGCTGGGTAATTTTAGGCAGCGTCTACAACACAAGCCTTAGTGGACATTGCTATATAGTTCACTAACAATTTAAGATAGTGTATACACTGAGGTATTTTTTGCTAAATGAAAACATTTTACCTATGTTGTTCCAGAGTAATCATTTGCTCATTGGAGGTTCTTAATCCTACCATTCACCTGCTTTCTCGTTCTTGACTATCAGCATGCAGGAGAGGAGGGAGAAGGTCCATGTGATTAATTGCCTGGAATCTGAATGTGCCTAGACAAGAATACATTTGGCACGGTGGAAGCTGTGTCTGAAAGTACAAGCGAGGTGTTGGAATGGTGTATTCCTATAAGCACAGCATAAGCAACTATGCTGTAGTGCTTCCGTAGAACCCCCATACAGGCAGGCCCATTCATAGCCCCCTCCAAAAAGAAAAAAAACCCACCACCAACAAAAAAAAAACCCCAGTATTTAGTAAGTTTAATCAAGGAACATGATTTATCTCATTTAAACACAATTAAGAGATACCGGAAGTTGTATTAATTCTTCCATCTGTTTTACTTAAGTTTTCAATCCTTGTTCAGTTTCTTCCAATAAAATTTAAGCTAGACAAAAACAATCTCCTATTGTGAAGTGTTATGGAGTGGGTTGTTTGTTTGTTTGTTTGTTTTTCCTATGATGATGAATGCTCTTTTGCAGCACATAGGCAGTAATACAAGGTCCATGTCACCAAGAAGGGCTATTGACTCACTAGTTATTTATTGAGAAGAGTTCCCACTGCAAGTGTTTAATGAAGTTTGTTGAATAAGTGCCATGTTGTCTGTAACATTGCAGTGTCTTCTGTCATGTCCATTGAGATCAGCTCTCCCTACATAAGACATTACAGACTGAGCTGTTAAAGTTGCAGGTGTATTTCTTTTTGATGGAAGGGTGGAATTAAATAATTTTTGTCAAGCTCTAGGTGTTCCACTGGTAGGTGAAATGATTTGAATTCTGGTTGCATACGTTGGTGTTAGCAGGAGTCGTCCAAGGTAGGAATGTCTGGCTTCCTTCCAGTTCACAAGTGACTACACAATGTTTCAGGGTTTGGGAACTGACATATTTTCCTTCATCTCCTCATCTCTATTTGTGCTCGATGTTGTCTATATTTATTGAAGGTTTAATAATTTGGTTTTGTTGTACTGGTCCAGTGATCACTAAAAAAACATAAAGTTCATAGTGGTCTTTGATAATTTTAATGAATTCATGTTTGATGCTTAGAATGCATGAAAAACTTCCAGTATACAGATTGTAATTGTGAGACTGGTATTTTGTTTTGATAGCAGTGTTTGGGAGTGAGGGGACTTGGTTTTCCGGGACCTTCTATGCTCAGTGGTGATTTACAGTTGTGCAACATGCGGGATATGCTGCCAGGGTCACATACCTATCGATGTCTAGATAGTATCACTAACTTGGCTAGTCTGTTTATCTATTCTAAGAGAAGTGCACCTTAAACTGAGAAGATCTTTCCTTCTATAGCTTTTTCCATAGTAGGAGCTCTTTTCTATAGAGCTCTGCTCTCAGGTACTCTGAGCAGGTTAGGATAAACTGACAAGAACAAAATCGTGTCCAAGCTAAAGGCTTTAGCTAGCACCATGATGTCCCTCAGAAACTGCAGCTTCTCACACTCCTGTGCAGCACACCTGTCCCAGCACAAGTCTGTAGTGAAGATAAATGCTGAAGAAAAGTTTTCCCCTGACTGTAATGATCTGTGCCGTGATGTTTTGCATCCACTTTTATTAGATGCAATAGAAAACATAGAGAATTTTAGAGAAATGGACCCTTTTGTAGTTGTGAGGAGCATATCAACATCAACTGTTTGAATAATATTATCTGCTGCACCCGGTTGTGGTTTATAGCTGGAATGTGTAAAATGACTGCGTTGCACGGAGCCAGACAGGAAGAATGCAGAAATCTCAGTGTGTCAGCAGCCCTGAAAATTCATGATTAAGTTCCTTAAAATAATTGACTTGCTGATATTTAATTTTTAATAAAGACTTGAATTGTAGAAAAATTATAGAAAAGTGGAAATGAGCTGATACTTCTGCTTAGATGGGATCTTTGTGAAGAGCTGAATTCCTGGCAAAATGGTGAAAAAAAATACATATCACAGGAAAAATACATGTTGTCCAGCATGTTCATTTTTTTTAATGCAATTTTTCTTTAGTGACCCTAGAAGATGAGGGCTGATGAGAGGATACGTGATACCTAATAAAAATAAAGTTTAAATGAAAAATTTGACATGAGTTTTTAATAGTGAGCCTGGCAAGCCACGAGAACTGCTTAGGCAGGGAAATGACAGCTTTAGCATGAGCTTGAAAGAAGACACCTGGATTATTCCCAGTGGCCTTTGTAATTAATGAATTTGTTTTAAAATCTCACATGTTGCACATTGATTTTGATTTATGCCAGCCAGAACTGAATCTAGAATCAGTGAAGTTCATCCATGAAATTAAAGACCAGTTAGATCAAAACTGTAAATTTGAGTCTCACTTCAACCAGATTACTGTATGCTAATAGAATACCTTTAGTTTCATCTCATCTTTCCTCTGAATGTTGTTCTTGGCAGTGATAATATTGCATGGCACTGAACATAGCTCCTGGTATCTACCAAGGCTTCATCTGAAACTTGTTTAAAGAAGATTGTTCCTGGTCTTGCAGGAACATCCCTTTCTGGGTGCTCTCCTAGAACAGTGGTTTAATATAAATGTATGTATATTTTTAATAATAGCTGACCTATTCTAACCTTCCCTGGATCTGGGAAAAGCAAAGATACCCAGACTACTGTGTTATCGTTTATGTAACTCCAAAAAGAAATCAGTGAAGGAATATCAGCTCATTACCATCTCTGTCTCTTTTTGCCTGTTCCCATGAAGGTAGCATAGGCAGATGCCTTCTGTTTTACATGTGAAATTAGTTTTCCAAATTTCTGATACAGTGTCTCTTTATTTGATTCTAGCTCTCAGATCAGGTGGAAGAAAGAAACTTCTTTATGTATACCAAGGAAGTTTTAAGTATTTAATGCTTATAACTCTTTAGAAGTCTCACTGGAAATATCATTCACCAATTAATCCATCTATAAGAATCCATAGACATAATAAATTCTTGGAGGATTTGTTTTCTTATGGCTAGCGCTTCCACTTTGTTTTATTTGGTAAATTAATATTTAAATAGATGTTCTCTTGTTAGATATCTGCTGTATGGATTCATCTCACCTAAAAAGAATGGATCAGGCACCTAAAAGAGCAGCACCTGCTGTCACTGGTTGCCTAGTCAAAAGGCAGGTACCTGCAGCATCTTCCCTCCGTTCTGCAAGAGGCGTTGAAAGAGTGATTCCCATCCAGATGTTGAGTTTCCTTCCATAGTCAATGGAGAGAGATAGGGACCTTCAAGGAGCAATTTATCCTGTTTAAGGACTGAATGATCTCCTTAAAGTTGCTAGCTTTCTCAGTTGACTGTGCACAGAGTTTAGGGCAACTGTGCTGCTCATGTCATGCCTCTAATTCTGTGGGGGTTAATGCACGTGACCCATTGAGGAGGATGGGAGAGGAGGGCAGATGGGTTAGGGCATTTCTGCCCTGCCTGAGCTTTGGGCCCTATTCAGGTCATGTCATATAGCAAGCCTAGGAGGCATCACCATTTCTGAGTAGGCTAAAGCTGGCTTGAGGTATGTATACATTCTTTCCCCTCTTCTGTCCCTTTTACAAATAAAGCTAAGGTGAAAAATCAGTTCTTTGTGCACTATACAATACTGGATTGCTCTGTCTGCTGGAGATAACAGCCTATTTTAGGGACCAATCTGTACTTTTCTAAATGAGAAAATGTACACAGTTGCTCAGCTTTGCAATTAAGGTATGTAAACTATTCTCTGTGTCAGGAAATCAAGCATCCTCTTGCACATTTTATTGTTCACAACAAAATTTAGATATGTGGAGATGTTTAATATTTCATTTAAAGTATACAGCTTTATATGGGTTATTTGAAAAAAACTTACTGGTACTCTGCAGATGGGGCTCTGAGGAAGTGTTATTGAATTTCATCGATTTATCATTTAAAGGCCAAGAGTGTATGGCAGGATAAACTGCAGACATTAATAAAGTCCCTGGAAACTTGATAAGGGTATGTTCAAAAAGGAGAGAGAAAACTATTTAGATAAGGCCATATTCTGTGAGACCAGAATGTGATTATTTACCTGCTATTCAGCGGAATTACAAAAATTATGCACAACTGGCCTTTGGCAGGATGATCAGATTGAATAGAAAGGTGAGCTTTACTCATGCAATCTCTCTCTCCACAGACTTTTTTTTTCCTATCTGAAACATAAATGCTGTGCATAAGAGAGAAGCAATACAAAATATAGAGACAGTTTTCACTTTGGATTTCAGACTTTACTATCAGGCGGAAATAAAACTGCATTAGGGCAGAATTAAATAAACATTACTTAAAAAAAACCCCGAAAACAAAAACAAAACAAAAAAAAGTTTAAGAGTAACAGTCAGTATACCCCAAGGTTTTGATCCATTCTTACGCCAAATATTTGCTAATATTGAAGTGAACTCCAGACTTACAAGATTCTGTCACTACGTTTCTCAGTGATTCACAATATTTTAAGATAAAACGTTCTCAGACTCTTAAAAGGGATGAAATTTCATACTTTGCATATCTTACTCAAAAATA
>JAVCKT010034509.1:10324-28539 GCA_032273925.1 Rhynchotus rufescens
TTCATGATTTCCACATTTTCAAAAGTATTCTCATCCAGTTATGAGTAAATTTCCATTTATCATTATTATTCATAAATTCACATTACATACTAATGGATAGAACTGTAAGAGAGAACCGGACCCTTTAAATATTCTACTGTCCCTTGCTTTCATGGCAAATTGCGGTTGTAAAGGTAGAATAATGAATAAAGGTGTGATCTAACACAGGCAAAAATTGTGTACTTGAAACCTTCTATGTAGAACTTGGCAGAGAAAATTGAAATGCCCCATCAAATGGCCTGAACTGGTGCTGAAGATTGTAGTATTTTACACTAAGCATCTTTTCTTTCTGTAGGGAATGCCAGGGAGAGCAGGACCTCCAGGACCTAAGGTAGTCTCAGATTGGTAATAAAAATGAAAGATTCCTATTTAATTTAACATCAATTCATACTTTTTATTATTTTTTTTTTATAAAAGCATTGACATTTATGCCTCTTTCACAGGGTCTCATGGGAATGAAAGTAATAGGAAACAAAGGAAGAAAGGTAAATTTATAAAATGCTTAAAATACATTTTAAGTTTTGTTTCCACTTTCTGCATTTTGTTATATACTGTGGTGACCTGTTTGGAGAAGTAAGTACTGTAAAATAGTTTTCAGTAGATACATGTAAACCCTTTTTTTGAAGATGGGAGCATAGCAATATCTATGGACAAACTGTTTTCATGTAAGAGATGATGATATAAACTTCCTTATAAAAGGGTAGAAACAGGCTGATAGTTTCTGAGGAGCCAGCAGTTAGTATTTACTAACATATCTCATTAAAGTGATGTATATGTCATTAGCACAGAGTTCCTAAATGCTTATCCAGGTAAGTAAACATTGATAAATATATAGCATCTGTAGACTTGCACCTTCTTACAACCATCATTTTCTATATCTGCCCTCGTGATGCCAGAAAAACTCAAATCTTTCTAAGATTTCTAACTTTGTGTTAAATACAACTTACACTAAGATAGAAATGTTTATGACCAAATATTTTATTTCCTAGAGCTGAATCATTCAATTGCCAGGAATCCATAGGCGGTTTTAATGTTCTCCCAGTTTTAATATTCATAGCATTATCTGAGAGTGGGATTAATACTGTAGTTATTACCAAGAAGAATTTTCTGAGTTGATGACATTGAGTGAACACTAGCTCAGAAGGCTATGGAGTGTCTTGCTTTCTTATGGAGTATTGTTTTCTTTACAGTTAAGATTCAGGTGCACACTTAAAATTCTTTAAAACCGTGAAAGCCAGTTGTAATATGCCTGTGTTTACATGCATATGTAATATGTATACTGACAGCCAGCTGTCAGTAATATGTTACAATTATACTTGCAGTATGTAGACTGTAATTTTGCACAAGTCAACGAAGATGCATGTATTGTATTGACCGACTTAACCAGACTTGGAGAAAAATGACCATAGTTGCAATGGGATATTTTAAGTCATTTGCAGCTAAAATGCTTATATAGTTTTTTAGTAAATTAAATAATTTAAAGTACTTTAAGCTAATTCTACATACTCTAACATGAATGAGTATAAACATTTTTTAATTTCTCAATCAGAAAAAGATTGCTGTGGAAGTATTAAATCCTCCATAGGCCTTTTTGTCAGTGAAAGAAAGTAACAAGTAAAGAGAAATATTAAATTCATTAATGGTTAAGTGTAACAACAGAGAAAGTTTCCGAAATTTGAAAATATAGGGATAGTAATTTGAAACAAGAGCAGTATTTTTTTTACCAACTGCTTAATTTTTTTTTTTCAGGGTGACACTGGATTAACTGGACCCCCTGGACCACCAGGAACTGTCATTGTGACATTAAGTGGACCAGACAACATGACGGTATTAAAATTTGTCTATGATCAGATACAGATAAGCCATCTATACTGTTTTGTACTTCAAAAAAAGCATCTTCATCTTTGCTGTTCAACTGATATTTCCTTTCACCCATGCTCACCTATTTTCTGACTTGTCTATTGAGGTAGTAAGCACTTCTTAGAGCATGTCTGTGCAGCCAGCTCAGCTGAGTCCTGTGCATTCATATGCACATCTACATGATGCTGGTAGAATGTTAAATGCTTATTAGGAAACCTCCTGTTGTGGAATTGCTTGAATACATATAAAGTAAATCACTTCTGGCTTGAACAAACCAACATGGATTTTCTGAATAGCCTTCAAAGCCGGAGCTGTGTTGATCTCTGGCACTTGCATCCATTTCAGAAAAGCTTACAACATCCTTGTATGCATTTAAGCATTTATTTTCTTATTCTTTTAATGGAACAGGGGTACTCATAGAAAACTTTTGAAAAACTAAGTATTTGAGGAAAAAAATACTCTGATTCAACTTTCATTTTAAATACTGCTTGGTAAATCCCCCCCAAAAAAATATATTTTGTTCTCAAAGAACTTAAAACTGTATATCAACTACACTGTTATTTTAAGTCTTCATATATTTACTGAACAACTCTTTCTCTCTGATTTTTTTTTTTTTTACCTCTGTTTCTCTGATTTCATTTTCTTGTAGTTATCAATCTTCGTTCTCTATTATGAGCTTTAAAACAAAAGAATGATCTGTGCTCCAGCACAGATAGAGAGAGATTGGAGGAGTAATCAAAGTTCAGCTTTAAGGGAAGCAGCTCCTTCCTGTTTAAATCAAGTGTTGACCACCTGGAGCATTTTACAGTCACAGCTGCAATAGCATGTCATGGGAGAATGGCTATTTTTCAGAAGCATAGAGCACTGCAGACTGAAAAACAAACAAAACTACAAAAAAAAAAAACCCTTAAAATTCCTTTTATACATATGACATGTATAGTTTGGGGCATAAGTCCAACCACGTATTAGGTAGGTGGTGGCTAAACTTTGGTTTTATAGTGAGCTTAGACTGTGACCTACTACATACTAGTACTGTACTACACTGTAAGACAACCTAATCTTGAGCCGAGAGTGGCATGGATAGTGTGGTTGCTTGCTGGCATTGACACACTGGAGGCAACTGTATCTCCCCTGAGCAACGAAAGTTTATTTGTTTTTCATTTGAGATGTACTGTTGGTCCTTTGGATATTTATTGCCATGCTTCTCTGTGCAACCACAGGAAGGTCCTTTAGAAGTCTTCATATTTAGCAATAAATGCAGAGCCGGTTCCTGATTCAGACAATATAGACTGAACACCTAGATGTAGTTCCTGTCTCAGTCATTCAAGTAGAACTATCTCTGCTTACATTAACTTGTTGGTAATATAAAGTTTTTCTATTTGTAAATACTGAGCACAGAAAAATCCAAGGTACTTTATTAATATTGACTTTCCTTGTGATAGGACTTGAAAGGAGAGAAAGGAGAAAAAGGATCGAGAGGACCCCCAGGGCCAGTGGGATTTACAGTAAGTGAAATAAATCCTGAAAATCCTGACATTTGAGGAGTATCACCTAGTAAATGGCACTCTAAAGAGTGTGATATTTATGCTACCTTGTTCTGACCTTTAATGAAAAGCTATTAATAACAGTTTAATTGCACTTCACTTTTATAACTACTGAAGATAAGAAAGTGCTAAAAGATTAAATTAATTTAGAGTCTCTAATTTTGGTGCATTTGGGGGACATTTTTGTTACAGGGTCCAGTTGGTGATTCTCAGAGTGAAAAAGGTGACCGTGGAGAACCTGGAGCGCAGGTGTGTGCAAACAACTGAACAAACTAATTGCCAGTCTTCCCTGAAAGGTAGTGTCGCACTCATGTTGCTCTCCAGCTTTTGTTTCAACACCATTCAGAGCAAAATTCTATGCTTCAAAAGCTCTTTCACCTGGTATAACAGACTTGAGATCAGAAGGACAAATGTCTGTTCTTAGAGGCTGGTGTGCCATGAGGGCAGGAGATAAAGATGGTGAATGCACTTCTGTTTATTTTGTTGTAAGGGTCCTGCTGCTAAGGAAAAAATGTAATCTTCTGGCCACATACTAGCATTGTGGTGCCAGTGTATGAGTAAAAGAGAATAAAAGCCTTTCTAATCAAAACATTTTGATTCCTCAGTTCCAAATACAGGTCTAAGCATTTTTAAAAGCAATTTTTCAAATTAAATAGTTAATCCAATTCAAACATAAGTGTTATGTGTTTATTTAATAGCTTTTCTCATAGTTCTTGCAATTGCAATAAATTTATTGACACAAGGAAGAGTAGCAACCGCAGACCAGTATTATCTTTAGTTTGTACTTTTTCAGTCATAACGATGATGCTATAGAACATCTTGCTTGTTATTTTTTATTACTCTTGTAGATTATAAATACTACATTTCTATTTGAATTACAGGTGTGAAGTACTAAAAGCACCTATTATTCAGCATACATGATTCTTTCTAATTTCTGTGCTTCTGGATCATGTTATCTGTGTACATGTTATCATTTTATCTTTTGAGTATTACTCTTTCTGGTGACATTTAGATTTTAATTCATGGTCTAGCTATCTCTTTTGAAATTATTTCAAATCTTTCCTTGATGAATTCGTTGCAAAAGAAAGCCTTTTAAAATGTACTTTTTTCTGTGTTGTTCTGAGCTCAATATCTTTCATTCTACTTTTATCTTGTCACTACCCTTCTACAATTCATTTTAATGAACCAAGTTTTCTACATTTTTACCTTTTAGGAGCCAAATAAGGTACCCCTATCCAGAATTATATTCTCTCCTTCTCTGTTTTCTCCCCTTTTTCCCCCTCCTCTCTCTGCTTCTACCCTTATCTCCTCTTGCTGCTGCTGCGGCTGTTCTGAATCTTTCATCATGTATTGTAGCCACACTAGAGGCCAGGAGCCCAGCAGAAGACTGCCTGAGGTGAACTATGCCACAGAAAGCAGCCAATACCTTTGACCTGCTGTCTCTTTTCCATTTTCACTTTTCCACTCACTACTCTACCTCCATTACATTTTAAATTCAGTCCCTACCATTTTTTCGTTAAGTAATTTCTCTTCAAGCCATTCTTGTTTTTAGAGGACCTGCTAGCTGCGATGTTGTTTCATCGTAGTTTGTCTTGCTCTTGCAGAGATCTGATTTTTTTTTCTTTTTTTTTTTTATTTATTTTTTTTTTCCCCCGAGCTTTCCCTGGAACTTTGTGCTGATCAAGTGTCTGCCTCTACTAATCCTTCATAGGAGAAAGGCTCAAGCATTGTTAGCTTTTCAGTCCAAGGAATGTCTTACTCTCTGTTTTGTAGTTTTATGAGCAGTAGTTATGATTAGAAGTAATGAGCATTTTAAAATGAACCTAACTTGCTTTTCTAAGTTCATAAAGACATAAAGTATAATTGTATGCATGTCATTTGGTTGTTATGCTTTTAGAATGCAGTGACACTCCTCTTGAATATTTCTCTCTTTATTTTGGTAGGGTAAACCTGGAAAAGAAGGTGCCCCAGGTCCACCTGGTTTGCGGGTAATGATGGACACCTAAATATTTTCTGAGTAAAATAAGTTTAAATAACAATGTTTTTATCAAGGTCATATCTTCCTCCTATAGCTTTTTATTTCATTGCAGGATGGGTTTGGAAATGACAATCTGCAAAACATTTCCTATCATACCACTCACCTTGGGCACATTCTTTAAATATGCCACTTTATAAGGAAAATTATCTAATTTATGTTCTAATTTAAAAAGCTAAAATTTTCTAAATATATTTGAAATGCAACAGTTAAATCCAGCAGTTAAATATCAATTTACTATATTTACTTTGATTCCAATTTAACATCTTCCAACTTAATGTTAGGTCACAGTGACCTCACCAATGTGTTGTCAAAACTCTTATTGTCAAGATAGGCCAACTTTGCATATGTCTTACTAAAAAATCTTCTGCTTTGTGTAAAAACAATCTCTGTGCCCAGTCTAAACACATTCCAGTTCAGTAAAGAATGTGGTATGACAGACCACAAACCTTTACTGTGTTATTACTCAGCTATCAGAAAGCAAACTTTCTGTCATGTCCAAGGCAAGTCCTTGTTCTGTTACCATTTCTGCTTTGCTAACTTGCAATGTATTCAACTGTGTAATGCTTCGAGGAGCAAAAGTCCCTTTTCCTCACATAAATACGCTCACAGAAAGCATTAGTAGCAATCTCAGGTCCTTTCCATCCTGACTTGCTAAGATCTCCAAACATCTGCATCAACCTGGAGATTGGATAAGTTCTGAGAGAGGGAGTTGCTAAATGGGAGTATTTCAGACTGTGTTCACTTTCCACTTTTTTAGAAACAGTAGCTTTCAAAAGGACAACAAACCAGAGCCTCCTATACTCGTCCTGTCCTTAGTGTTCCTGCCTTGGAAATGGTAGAATGTGCCATGATAGGACGGACTTGGATGTTAGCTGTGGGATATTTTGTACAGATGCAGAGCTTTATCCCAAGCTGAGTGAATCTCCATAGGAATTTCTCTAGATTTCTTCCCCGAGCATGTCACGTTCATCTTGCCATCACCATGAAAGATTAAAGCTTTCAATTTTGAATTCTATTGATGATATTGGTAAAAGATCCTAATAATTCTGTACTGTCACCTGCAGGGACAAAAGGGTGAACAGGGCAAACCAGGGTTGGCTGGCAAGCAAGGAGCTAAGGTATTGTCTAAGGGTTTTGTCATTGCTTGTGAGGATGAACATAGGGTGTGTTTTGTGGTTATTATATTGTGTTATCACTGCACATACAATATGTTTTATTTTACTTAAAATCTGACAACTAATGATATCCTTGAATCTTAAAAAGATTGGCTGAAAAAGATTACATGTTTGAGCAGATTTTTATCCCTGCCTGCTGATACGCTCCTGCAGTTTTTGGTTTGAGTATGTGGTGAATGGTTTGACAGCAACAGAGACATGTTGATGAAGGACTTACCACGAGCAGAAGTCCTTCCTACGTGTTATAAGCAATGTACTGAAGTAAAAGAGTATCAAATGTTATGTTCTTGGTAAAAAACTTAAAGATCCATTTCTTTTCCCAAATGAAGGGTATGAAAGGAGACACTGGTCCACCTGGAGCTTGTGGTCGAGTAAGTGTAAACTACTATTATCATTTTTATAAACTGACTATATGTTGCAATAATAGATGTCCCATGAGGATATCAACCAAGGTATGGCTTTCTCAAAGTAGCAACATAGCTGGAGATAGCTGGAGACATAGGATTTCTCTTTATGTAAAGCTGAATGCAAGGTAAGGGTCTCCCTGCAGTTCCAGCATTTTGACAGGAGACTAAACTGTGACAGAATAGTTAGAGAAATTCATAGGAGTTAATTTTTAAACTGATACTCTAGTAAGTTCCAAATGTACTGTTAATTTTGCAGTACCAGGAAGACATTTAAGTAAAAACACAAATGCTGTGAGTAAAGCTTCTGTCATCTCCTTTCCAATAATAGAAACCTTTTGCCCAATTTCTTAATAAATAACTTTTTCAAAAGTTGTGTTATTGAAAGAGTAGCACAAAATACTCCTTTTATAAGAATGAAGAGAACAAAAATAAGGATTGTGAGTTTTAATTTTGATTTCATTTAAAAACAGTGTTTTAATAGTCATTCATTTAGATTTTGATTTCATTTAAAAACAGTGTTTTAATAGTCATTCATTTAGATTTCCAAGTTTCCTATTTCTGAAGATCTATAATGTTACACACATGTAGCAATTTCATTTCTGGCTGCTTGTGAAAAAATAATGTTAATCACATACTATTTTTAGAAAGATCTTATATTGTCACAAGATCATGCTGATTAATGGAGTGATAGCATTCTAACAAATGTTCAGGATGAGGCACTAGGCTTCTCTCTTCATTCTTACTATTCTTTCTTTTTCTTACCATCTTTCCATTAAGACAGAGTATTATGATAAAGTGGTTGGTGAGAAAGGAGATAAAGGGCCTCCTGGACCTCCAGGCCCAAAAGGTCAACGTGGTGTGCCTGGTGAGTGACATGTGGAGCTACTGTCTTGTAGCAGGAGCTCTCTGCTCAAAAGCTTTGTTAATAAGCCAACTTTTTTCATAGTGTGATCACCTGGCAATCTGCCTCTCCCTTTCCAACTTGCTTTCCAAATTAATCTTGTAAAAATGCAGAGCTTAAATTTATCCTGACATGTTAATCTATAGCCATGTTTCCTATTAAAAGCGATGAAGCTGGCACACTTTCCTTGCAGATAATTGAGACGAGCACCAAAGCTCACTTAGATCCTGCTTCGTGACCACAGTGGGATCCTACAGCAGCATGTTATTGGTGTATCTCATAGATTAACTATCAGGGCTGTAGTCTTTTGTTAAAGATCAAACTAAGATTTGTTGTAGCCTTCACTGTTTTTCTTATGCCATTTTATGTCGAACCTTTGAAAATAATGAAGATCTACAAGTTTTTATTAATTTTTGGATGTTCTGTAAATTTTTAATTATTTTAGGTGTGTCACAGTGTAATAAAGATTTGTGAACTGAATTCTGAGGCAGTATGCTGTAAGCTGTTGGTCTCATGCTCATCCTACTAAGTGCTTGCTTACTTTTCTTTAAAGTTCCAGTTTTATGACTGTTTATGTGAGTGATCATCTTGCCTTCATTCCTTACTGTTGTAGATCTACTTAAATGCGTATGTGCAAGGGAATGTGAGAAGGAAGTTGGTCTTTGAAAAGATGTGAATACATCATTTGCTGCGGGTTTGTAGGGGAAGGTAGTACCTTTATTAGAGCAAATGCAGAATAGTGGCAGAAAAGGAGGTATTTGGGCCTGTCAGTCCTTGTCAAGTAACTGGGCAGCATGCCCACCTAAGGTAAATGTGATGGGTGCTTTATCTTTTGCATCCATCTACCTCTTGTTGGGTTTCAATGAGGATTGTGTGAGGATTGTGCAATTGTTGCATAAATGGTAGATGGCTACTCAGACAAAAGCAAAATTCTTAAAAGATAAAATCAGCATTAAAATGCAGAAATCCAAAGTTTACGATTGACATTATTATAATTTTGCTAAGTATAGAGTAATTTAACCGAAGTTCTTAATACATTGCTTTCACAGGGCCAAGGGGTCCTCCTGGAGATGCTGGTAGACCAGGTATGCGTAGTGATCCGGCAGCACAATAAAATATATTGCCCATCCTGTCTGTTTCACCCTATTAGCTTTGTGTAATCTTTGTTTAAGGTGTTTTTAAAGTCATCTCTAAGTGATGAAAAATCATTACTCAAAAAGTTCTGATGTGCCAGCTGGATAGAGAAATTTTGGTTAAAGATTTCTTTTTTTAAATTTCATTTATACTTTCTGTTTGTGATTATTTAATATATCACAATACAACCAAGACTTTTTAGCTGAACTCTGCCTGCTTACTTTGCTTTGAAGTTCCAGTTTTTCTGCAATTCTTTTTGCATTTTTTCTCTGTGATTAGGTGTGTCAAGACTTGGTGTGAGAGGTCCCCCAGGATTTCCTGGGCCAAAAGGAATAAAAGGAGAGAAAGGACAACCTGGCTTGCACATTATGGGCCCCCCAGGACTACCTGGGATTACTGGCAGACCTGGTTCTGCTGGGTTACCAGGTCTCCCTGGAGAACCAGGTGAGATTTCAATATTTTCAAACAAGAATAGTTTGGATTTGTCCAGGTTGTTCTTTCTTTTAAATGAATATTGTCTCTGTGCTCACTGAACCTTCTTCTCCTGTCAGCAAATAGAAATGTCTGAACTTGTGCAGTAATAGTGCCATGTTTATTAACAGGCAGAATAACATTTAGAGCTGGCCTACCCGGGCTTCCTGGAGAGCCAGGGTGTGTGGGACCTCCAGGACGTCCAGGAGATGCTGGCATGAAAGGTCAGTTATAGCGTTGACAAATAATGTCCTTGAGGTCAGGATGGTGTTTGCTCTTACATGTAGGCAAGAATACTTGTTCAAGAGCTGTTCTACTTTAGAAGAAATAAAGGCAGGAGTATAAAAAGATTATATTCAGTCTCAGTACAGGGCTATATGTATTCTCCTCTTTGCTTCCATATAGCGTATTTTCCACATGAAGGTGCTTTTTCTGGACTGGATTGTATTAATAGCTACTCAATGTTCATTCTTTTTCAAGTGAAAACCAAGATGCAGTGCTGAGTTTCTATTGCCATCTCTGCATCCTTCCTTAAAACTAGCCCTCAGAAGTAGGTAGTACGATCTGGAAGTCTTGGTGAGTTCTTATGAAATTCAGAAATTATTTGACCTCTCACGATATTTGATGAGTCCAGAGCACAAAGAAAGTCCATTAAGGGTAGCAAGATGCCTTCTGTTAGTGAAGAGCAGCTGAAAAAGCAGAAAGTGTGCAGTGCTGCAGTGCAGTTGTCCCACACTGCAGCCAGGGCCGATCTCCACTGGGGCAAATAATGATTACATTTTTGTAGTCATTATTTGGTTTTCAGGTTTTCACATTCCACCAGTATTTTGTCTGCTCACTAATAGTTCCTCTTTGAGCTTCTTCCTGAAAAAAATCACACTGAAACTGGACTTGAAAAAAAATCAAATGAATGTTCCTACATTTTCAATTAAATGGTCAACTCTAATAGTCACTATCTGATTGCAGAAAAATATTTATTGAAAGTGTTTTGTGTTTTTGTTTGTTTGTTTTATAAGGCATACAGAGTTTGAAACACAAGCAGATTTAAGGCCATATTCATACATCTTTGTGCAAAAAACATTAGTCATCCTCTAGAACAAGTAATGCAGCACATTAGTTAAGCTTGGGAATAACTTCTTATAGAACAATTAATGAATCTACAACTTTATTCCAGGTGATGATGCTTGCCTGTGTACTGATTGCAGCTATATTCCTGGAACACCTGGTCTTCCTGGTCCTCCTGGGCCACGTGGCCAAGATGGTATCCCTGGTAAGTTATCCTGACTTGCCTAAAGGAATAGTGGGATGTGCCAATGCTTTCGTTTGTTGCATGAGAATCAAAACTGGTGTGGACATGTCCACAGGATGCAATATAAGCCTATATTAACGTTTCTTGATGTAGTCTTGAGGATGGGGTGATTTAATATAGCATTATGCAACTCCATCTACTCATAGAAGCAGAAATCCTAAAAGACTGAAGCTAGAGTATTGTTGGGCTCAAGTGCAGCCTAAAGCCAAGTCAGTTTGTGCTTATGCAGTAAATGGGAAAGGCAGCAATGTTCAGAGCTAGGTATTATTACAGCTTGCCAAAATCCATTTGCTTATTTTATTTTTTTCTGTACAAAAGATGCTCTCTCTCTTGCAGGTAGAGAAGGAACACCAGGTTCCAAAGGATCTCCAGGTTCTCCGGGAACACCAGGGTATCCAGGGCCTCAAGTAAGGCTGGAATTATTTATAACTTTAAAATTATTTTTCGGATTCTACAAAAATTATTTCAGAGAATTTTCTTGGCTGGTGTTACATTAAGCTGTGTACCAGCTGGTTACAACAGTTGTCTCCTTAGTGCTGATGAACAATGTGTCTACAGAGCAGGCCTAAGTAGTGATTATGATATGAACATAGCTGATCTATCTTTAAATGAGCCTGGTTTGCTCAGTGCAGTAGGAAATACAGCTCATGGCACAAGCATCATGCGTGATACGTGGGCAGTGAGCCTGTGCTGTATTTCAGGATGGCCAGACTGCTTCTGCCTAATATGGCTAGTTTACAACCAGGTCATGTAAATCTGCATAGTAATATAATCATGGCAGTGGCTACAAAGCATATGATCTGTGTGCCCTCTGATCTTAGTCAGACCTCTTGCATGTCTTGTGTTCAAAGGAAGTGTGCAGAGAAACTTTCTTCTCATAATACCCTTTTCAGCGATGCACAGGACATTCTCTCTTGGGGAAATTGTTGAAGAGAGAAGGCAGACACCTGCCACAGACATACCTTTGGGATATTCTAACTTGTGCCTGTAGTAATAATTATTTTTGAAGAGTTACTGTCAGAACTCTTCAGTACTGCTCAATACAAAACAGTCACAGACAAGAATTCATTGTGCTCAGTGCCATGCAAATGCAGAATGAAAAGGCCTGCTAACAAGCTTTTCCAAAGCCTCCCAAGAGTTCATTAGCACCACATCACTAGAGCCCAGTGCGCTTTCAGCTCCATTTTCTACTCTGAGGAAAAAAGAAGAGAGACCAGGAGTTAAGAGCAGATAGAGCCAAATGTGGCAGTTTTATCCCTGGGAGATGATTCTATGTGAAAATCTCTGATCAGATACTTCTAAGGTATTTTCTTGCCTGTACCTCTGTGGTGCAAAAGCACAAACACATACCTAACAGTCTTATCCTGCATTACTGCTGCTTACAGTAGTATATATGAGATGACAGTTATGGTCAGAAAGAGTGAAGGCAAAAAGCCCAACAATAACAAGAACAAAACAAACAAACAAAAACTAAACCAACCTTTTCATGTTCCTTGAAATATGCAAGTACAGCAAATAAAAATGAGAATAGAGAGAGTTGCCCTCAAATGTTTACTTTAAAATGAAAGCTTAGAAACTTTGACATCTAACCTATAAATTCTCTTGATGGCTTTGCTCCAGGGACTTCCAGGTTTTAAAGGAGACCAAGGACATAAAGGATCAAAAGGTGATCCAGGATATGTGTATCCAGAAGGGCCAAAAGGTGAGCAAGGAGATCCGGGGGCTGAGGGAGACAAAGGAAGAAAAGGTTCAAGTGGATTTCTGGGAAGACCTGGCTCTAAAGGTGCAAAGGGTTCTAAAGGCGAGCAGGTGGGTATGCACCGTTGGCAGTTGTTATAGAAAATTGTGTCAATATTCCCTTTACAATCTGTTTAATCTGTTTGAAGATTTTAACCGAATGTCCTCTGGTGTAGTGATAATATATGCAGCCATAGCAGGCAATATGCATAAGGTGAAATGAAAGTAAGAGAATAAATATTTCTCTGTAATGCCAGCAAGAGGTGAACTCTATCAATCAGAGTCGTGTTGCTGGAAAAATCTCAGCAGTCAATTGTTCTGTTAGTTTGGAGCATTGGCTTGAATTCCTAGGATGTGTATGAGAAAATAATGACAACTTGCCTGTCTAGTCATTATTCTTAAAGTGAAATGATCATCCTCTCCAAATACCTCATACTCCATCTTCAGGAGTTAATCTTTATCAGGGCTGAGAGAAACAATAAAAGCTGACACACCCATCATGAGACTAGGATCATTAGAGCAGAGCTCTGTGTTCAGCAGAATAAAACTTAACAATTATTATGATGTGTTTATTGAAAAACTGTAGAAGTGTTTCAGATATAAGTATCTCCAATCCAAGCTTTTATTCAAGGAGAATCAGAGCTGAGTTTTCCTTTCTTTTTTTTTTTTTTTTTTTTTTTTTTTTTTTTTCCCTTCCCCATAACTTATGAAAAAGGCATACTCTATAATGCCACAGTTGTTGAAAATCAAGCTCTGTATATTTATTTGCACTCTTTCTCTTTTAATACAAAGGATGAATAACCATTGTTGTTAAAATCCATATTATTTTAATGAAAAGTCAGCTCTGCCAATTTAACAGGAATTATTTATCTACTTTGTCATTAAAATAATTTCAGATTATACTCATACAGAAAATCAAACATATTTTTATGAAAGCTGGCATGGAAATAATGCTTGGTATATATTAATAGGGATTAGCTGGCTCAAAAGGAGACAGAGGACTACCAGGATTGCCTGGTAATCTTGGTCTTGCTGGAGAGATGGGACTTCCTGGACCACCAGGATATGGACCTCAAGGAACAAGAGGTCTCAAAGGCTCTAAAGGGGTACCTGGTCCACGTGGATTACCTGGAGAAATTGGTTTGTAACTTATGATTTTACCATTCTTTACACACTTAAAGAGCACTTGCTTGAAATTATAGCGTTTGAAGATACAGAAATGATCTAGGAAGCATAGTAAGTTTGTCTTGAAATGGGATTTCCATTTCCAAGTATTGTTCTAAATTTGTTTCCATTGAGGACAGTAGGGAACCCATTAGGTTTTAGTTCAACTTCCTGCACAGAGCAAGGTCATCTCTGAGATCAGATGAAGTTACTCAGAACTTGATCCAGTAGGATCTTGAAAATCTCCAAGGATGGAAGACTTCACAGTCTCTCTTAGCAAACAGTTCCAATACTTGACTGTCTATACCATGTGAAAAAGTAATATTTTAAATCTAAATCCAGTTAGTGTGGTTAGTATGAGCTTATGTCTTCAGGGGAAAATAAAAAAGACTTAATCACTTCTCGGTGCCAAAAACATATTGGTGTATTCATAGACAAGTATAATCTGGAAGAACTTAAAGCTTGACAGAAGAGGTATAGTCAATCTTAAAGGTATTTTTGGACTTTAAATCCATGAGATTATGGATTCTAGCACTCATAACTGCGGTGATACACCCTATGTCTGTGCTTTTAACACAGATTTAAGATGCAAGTTTGCTGTCCTATGGCATGAAATTATCAGTGTTTCTCTATTTTAATGTTTAGAACAAGATCTGAGATTTCAAAGGTATGGTTGCATTGCTTCCAATATCTGAAAAATCTGCAGCAGTTTGGAGGCTATGAGGTTTTTGTTTTGTTTTAGTTTCTTCCCAGGGCTTTCAGCAATAGCTCTTATTCAGTCTCTTGAAATCTTTCTGGTCCAAAACAAATATGGAATCTATGGTGGTTTTTTTTTTTTTTTTTTTTTTTTTCCCCATCAGTTCAGACAGGAGGCTGTGACACCTATTAAATCTTTATGGAGTGAAGCTGCAGTTTAATCATCTCTTAATTCCATTGTTGTCTTTTCTTCCCACTCTATGTTTCTGCCCACTTAGGGCCCAGGCTGCAGCAGGGCTGAAAAGAGTGATATTTTCTTTATATCAATAAAATATTTTTGCTGTTATGAAGCCTGGATGTGAAGACTTTTCAAAATCTGTTGGAACTTCAGATGTATGAAAGCATGGAGGACTGCATTTTTAACTGAGTAGATTGCTCACTCTAAATGCTTAAGATTACACATTTCCAGACCATATACCTCTGTAAACTCTTATTATGTGTTTGCTGAAGGTGTGAAAGGAGAGACCAGTACAATAACTTCATTACCGGGATTACCAGGACCACAGGGACCCTCTGGTTTTCCTGGACCCCCGGGAGTGCCTGGTGAGTAAACTAAACACAGCAAAATTCAGAGGTAATCTAGCTGGGTTATCTCCACTTCTATGGTAAATAGACTGTGAAATCTGTCATAGCATTTACTTTGGGAAAAAAAAAAAAAAATAGAGGAAAAGAACGTAAGTGTGAATAGGAAGGGCACAGGGGACATGTCCATGGTTTGCTGTAATGCAGGGATTCCAAAGAGAGCTATGCTATGACTCAGTTCCTCAGAGAATCAGAAACCCCTGGCACATATGTTGTGGCTCATATATCCAGGAAGGAGCCTACGGCATAATTTTGACAGATCCTAGTCTAAATTATGTTGGGACTGCTGCACCCTCAAAAGAGGAGGACTAAAATTAGCTTAAAGCATTCTTAAACTTCCTGAAACCTTTGGGCTGTCATATACCTTGTAGGGACACAGTCAGAAAATCTTGTAAAAGTATTTGCAAGTTTCCTGGTAAAAGTAGCTGTATGACTGAGTTTCCAGTTTTTTTTTTTAATTGACTTTTAACAAAGAGATCACAATAGCATTTTAACTGAGGACCTGTTGTGAAGGAGAAATAGTGTCTATGTTCTAATGAAGTTACCTACAGTGATGTCCTGATTAATAATGATAAACTAGTGAAATGCCTAATCATCGTATTTTGAAGTTCTGTAGCAAAATGCATTATAGAGCTTAGCTGTTTTCTTTGTACAGGCAGAGCTGGATCTAGAGGTCAGCCAGGTGATTCAGGTCACCCAGGGCCAACAGGTGACACAGGCTTTCCAGGACTTGGATTTCCTGGAAACCCTGGTCCAAAAGGTAAAATACTCCTTTTGTGTTTGTTGTTGTTTGTTTGTTTGTTTGTTCTACTGTCTGTATTGTCTTCTAGTTTACTTTTTTTTTTCGGCTTCAGATTAAAAACAACAAACAGGTTTTAAAAAAATAAATTAAAGGCAAGTATTTACTAATACTCTTAACTTTCTGCCTTTGGTGTTATGAACTGAAGAGTCAAGTATCAAAGCTGTTGGTAGCAAAAAGAGATCTTTCCAAGACTTCACTGGCAAGAGATGGAGAAACGCAGAGAAATCCAAAACATTGAATCTGCATAGGAGAACCTATTATTGTCAAAAGAGGGATAAGCTAATTGATGCTTCTTGTAAAAACAGATGTAGTTCATCTGGTTTTTATCACACTTATTTCCAATAGATTGTCTTTACCTGTGTGCATATAACAGTCATAAATGGTAGTACTTTCTTTTTAATCAACTTTGGTTATGTACAGTGCAGTACATGCTCCAATGTGCAGGCAATAAAGCATTTTGAATGCTGTGAATGTGCCCATTCCTCATGCTGTTATGCCCCAATTTTAAAAAGTCTTTGAATAGTAGAAATATTTGGGGCCATTTCTGTGACCCTGCCAGAGGAAAAAAAAAAAAAAAATCTCTGAAACTAGAACCACTGCCATGTTGGTTTTTGAAGAAAACAGTAAGGGATGGATATCAGAAATGCTTTATTTGTCAGTTACTTTATCTGTTTGGTAGATTTATTTTTGTTTTTGTTTTTCTTTAAGGCAAGTAAAAGAAAACTCAGTAACTGATCCATGTTACTATTGGTACTGAGTGTATATAAGGACTAAGATTCAGCGTGTCACATCAGCTCTAAAATTATGCTGTTTTCATGTAACCTATATTAGGTCGGAGCTTTGTAGCCATATCTATACAAATAACTAATTGCAAAAAAGCATAGTGATAACCATAGCATTTTTACTGCCGTTTTTACTACCGTTTTTTTTCCGTTTTCAGGAGATAAAGGACTTACAGGAGGAAGAGGATCACCAGGTTGTGAAGGAAAGATTGGAGATCCAGGCCGGCCTGGAAATCTAGGACTGCCAGGAGGAAAGGTTTGGTTAGAAATGAAGCCCAAACTTCTTTATAAATCCCATTAATTAAGTGTGACACTAAGCAAAGTAAGAACATAAGTAATGAAAATTTTTCTATTTCCTGACCGATGACACGTATATTACAAAATTGTTTATAAAGGGAGTTAAAGCCAGAATTTTCAATTTGGACACAGAATTTCAGAACTCCAGATATTTTGACCATCTTTGGAATGTAAGTTTCAGAGCACAAGAAAGATATTTTGCTTATGTTTGCTTATAGCAAATAATTAAGGCCACAAATTCTGCTAAGATATTTTTTCAGAAATTGCAATTAAGCACATTTTTGATGGAGGTCAATACAAAGTAAGTATGTATTCAATTCTAGCATGTGCTTCATTGAACTGAAGCCTAAGTGAAGCAGGTTGCAGTTATGATCTGCAACCCCTGTTCACAAAATCTAACCAATTGACGGCATATGGAACTGTCCTGACTACTTTGCAATCATGATCCAAATTAAAAAAGGATGCTGACCTGGATGACTTAAATGAATACTTGGGTGCACAATGCAGTGCAGGGCAGATGGAGGGAGGTGCCTTGCATTGCTCAGTAGCAATTTCTCTAGCAGCATAGGAAGGCAGGATTCAAAACTGCTTAGATGGATTATCCTTCTGGTGTGGGACCTCCAGGTGGACAGTAGGGAGTATCTAGTGCTCTCCTGAATTGCAACCACTGCAGATGGCATTATGTAAGATCTCCAGAGAATTTAAAAATTAGGTAATTGCCACCAAGTCTACGGGAAAGAGAAAGTAATATTTGTTGTATTTACCAAGTATACTGTATGTGGCTTATTTACCTTTCTCTCTGTGTTGCAGGGTGACCCAGGTGTAGTTATTCCTGGAGAGCCAGGTAGAACAGGTTCACCAGGAGGTAGTGGCGTTCCTGGCCCAAAGGGTGATACTGGACTTCCAGGACTTCCAGGCCTACCAGGACATGCTGGACATGATGGTGATGATGGTCTAAGAGGTACTGTGGTCAGACAAGCACAGGGAACACAGCAAGTTAGATCTGTCCTTTAAGGAAAGGGAAGCCAAGTCACACAATATTATTCAAAACTTTAAACTGCTGTTTCAGCATTATGAAATCAATCTCCTTTCTTTTAGGAGATCCAGGCTTGCCTGGAATTCCTGGGGATCCAGGTCCTCCAGGAAAACCTGCCGAGTGTCTTATTGGCCTGCCAGGTTTGCCAGGTGGTGAAGGAGCCATGGGCCCTCCAGGTAGT
>JAVCKT010034512.1:0-13949 GCA_032273925.1 Rhynchotus rufescens
TTGAGAAGGAAGAAGTGAACCACAATGGCCTCACAGTGGATTTAATTATAAGAAGGAGAATTGATGCATAATTTAAAAAAATCTTGTTGCAAAGTCTGGATTTGTCTGCTGTCAAGTAGAGCTGCGTGAGTTCAAAGCCTGGAGCTTAAAACCACCCACCGCCCAGTGAGCTCTCCGGGCACTGGATAGTGTTTATTAAAAACATCCGTGTCGGGCGCTTCAGCACAGAGGCAAGTGAAACCAGTGTGTAGGTCTGGCCCCACACACATTTGCTCTTGAAAACACATGTAATGCAAAAGAAGAAATCTGCTTCTTTCTTATACTTTTGTATGCACACTACTGGGGGTGCTCACAAGCAGTAGCTAGCAAAGAAGCATGAAGGAAATTAGCTGTTTAATATAAGCCAAAATGCAACTGAAGCATTTTTGGTAGTCTTCTCAGAAGATCTCATGGTAACTGGTAGGCTAAATACTTTTGCTTGTGAGTGTTCGAAGCCATGGCTGGAGTTTGTGGTCTTTAATTTCTGGGAGGAGCAAGCTGGTGGCCAGGGTTGGGGGGGGTTTTTTGTTTTTTCCTGAAGGAAAAGTACATGTGTGTGCACATGTGCAAGCAGGGCAGCGCTGTCCCCAGGTTCACTTGGTGTTTACGTGTTGTCATTTTGCGCATTCTTGAGACTGCACCCTCCAGAGCACAGCAGGAGAGTCCCAGGGGAATGAGATGCTGGGGCACTTACGGTCGTTTATTACCCTGCAGCCAAGGTGGCAGGAGAGGCTTGGAGCTCGTCGCCTTTACTGCAGGGGATCCTAGATGGAGAGAGCAGACACGTAGCAGCAAGGATCCTTCTTTAACCTACACATAGCAGCAAGGATCCTTCTTTAACCTTTTTCTTTGTCAGTCGCAGGGGGTAGGGGGAGGCAGCGCCTCCTTTCCGGGCTCTCCAAGCAGCGTGACTGCGTCCGGCCCCTCTTCAAAGAAGGAGTTTTTGTGCTTCACTTGGGTGCTTTTGAGTTTCTAACAGGGTTCCCACAGGGTTTCTGTGCATCCATTTTGGAAGCAGAGCGCATACCATGTTCCATTGTATTCCATATGAAAAGTATGCCTCACAGGAGTTTAAATGAAAAATTAAAATTTACTTCAAATGCTTGCAGTTCTAGGGAGGTATTTCCGCAGGCTCCTGTGCAGTGGATCTTCACTGGGAAAATAAAACGAGATGAGTACAAGGGAAGCCAATTTATTTCTCAGTTTGGTCGAGTTTGGGAAGACAATTCTAGTTAATCAACCTGCTATATTTTTAAATCTGAAAAAATTGTAGAAATTCATTTCTGACTTCAAAAGGGTATTAGCATTAAATATAATAGGAAGGAGATGCACATATTATCGGAATGGAGTGCAGTAACTGTTATGTTAAAAAATAACTTGAGTATGAGACAATAAGTACCTTTATATGTAAAGAAGCTTTCAATGAAATGCACATGTTCTAGACTTTCACTTTGTCTCTTTGGTTGACGTATGGCTTGGTACTGTGAGCTAATAGAAGAGAAAGCCATGCAACATAATCCGTGTAGCTGATGCGTTGCATTGTAAACCACGGAAACTGCTAATCTACAGTTCAGAAATAGCTTTCCTTGCTCATTAGTGGTAATTACTGCTCATTAGTGGAAATAGAAAAGGTGTAATCAATATGTTGAAGTCCAGAAAAGCAACAAAGCTTAATGTGGCTGATGTTCGTAGTGTGGAGCTCGTCTAAAATTGTGGTCTTAAACAACTGCACTTTAAGTGCACTTAAAAAGCTCTGTGTCTTATTGCCTAAGATTGCTTAAGTTTAGATTAAAAAGTAGTGTGTGTAATAACCTGCTGTGTATCACATGGTCATCTGTCTCAGAAACGTTTGTTTTGATGCTCTGCTCTGCTCTGGAGAGGAATCTTTTCAGAACAGAAGAGATTTTTCAGTGGCCCAGTGAGCAGAGTTTAGGAATATTTTATTATTATTATTTGTTCAATGATGCTGTTTAAAATTGCTCATAGTCTTGAAATTTTGCAGTAGAGAAAATTTAGCAGGGGAGGATTTGGCGAGGAGGTAACATTTAGTAGGCTGAATTTAGTCAGATAAAAAGTTTTTCTCTTCCTTCTCCCCAGCTTCTGTGATTAGCTAAATAACAGAGCTATTGCTGACAGCAGACTAGTTGATTAACATAAAATGCTTTTGCCTCATTTCATGTCTGAATGCTTTGGAATATGTAAGAAACTCTTACTTTGTGTGTGTTTTTTTTATGTAGAACAAGTGATTGTATTTGGTTGCATTGCTGAGTGCCTCTGTAGCATCTGATGTTGCAGTGTGAAAAGGGTAATTTGGGTCTGAACAGAGGAGCAGATGAGTGGGGTTTGTTTGTTTGTTTGTTTTATGAGATTAGAGCATTTCCCTGACACTGAAGTTCCTCACTGGAATCATAACATGTTCTGGTCACTTGAGGAACAACGTATTAATGTTGAATAAAAATCTCTAGTAAATACAAGTTATCAATGATAGAATTCCTTCTCTTTATCTGGGCTGTGTCTGTTCCATTATTGAGAGGTGAGGGCTTCATATGGCTTCTACCTGCCTTCCTATTTATTTGTTCTTACAATTTTAACTCATTTCACATTAAAGATTACCAAGTTCTTTAACTGTGGAAGGAGGCCTCTGGGGAGAGCCCTGGCCCGTATGTTGCAACACACGGACCTGAGGAGTTTAAGCGCGATGGTAAGGCAGGATTCAGCTGAGCATGGGTGCTGGTGCAGAGCCCTTCGGGTCGTGTGGTTTAGCTGGGCTGTTTGTGCCAGCGAGCACTTCAGAGCAGTTGCTGGTTTGGAGCCAGCCCTTAGCTAAAACACAGAGAGCCGGAGTGGAACTTGGAGCCGGGGCAAGTTTTGACTCCTTGTGGGAAGAGTTTCACATATCTTCGTGATGGATGCTACTCATGCATTTGGGAAATGAGTTTTCCAAAGAGAGTGCCTTCAGAAGCAGCTGAAATGTTTGATGTTGGCTTTGTTGTTCGGGATTTCGGTACTTCTCTGGCTAAGAGTAAAATGATGCCAGGCTCTTTTTCTCTTTTTTTCTTTTTTCTTTTCTTTTTTTTTTTTTTTTCCTACAAGTCTGCAGTAACTTCTGAATACCATTTACAGACCTTTTGGAAAGAAAGTGGGTTGTTTTATACACATTATATTTTCAAAATATTGCAAAATGATGTTGTCTTTTTAATGTCTTTTTTTTTTTTTTTTTTATCATGGATTATCATGGGTAGTTTTGGGAAGTTAGAGCAATTATGTTACAACAGGCATTATCTAGTCAAGTCCTTTCTCAAATAAGTGGGAAGTTCCCTAATTTAAGTAGATGTCAGATAGGTCTCTTATTGCGTCAATGCTTTAAATGAGTATTTGATAGAATTTTTACAGTATTTACAAGTTTACAGGAATTACAAGCTTAATATATATGTATCTCTTACATGATAGGTCTATTTATAAAACTAATAATAATTTGATTCTTGTAAGTACATTTTTACATTTTTCCAGGGTTTGAAATAGAACCGCTTTCTATATATATCATTTTTACAGATTTTTGCAGAGAAGCAAATACCAGCGCAGGCTTCAACAGCAAACAAAATATCAGCAAGGGGATAGAGGCATTATTATACTAGATGTTAGCCATGCTCAGGCCTAAGGAATTATCCAAGTACTAAGCCTGAATTAAAGAGGGTTATTGCTTTATAAAACCATAATATTTTTACATAATAAACATCTCAGAAATGGCCTTTGTAGAGTGTTACAGAAAACGACTTTAAAGCACAACGATCCAATGCCCGTTGCACTTAATAAACTTTGGATTAATCCAAAGGCCATTATATATTTATATACACACATATGTGCCCACGTGCTGTGCAGGCCCTATTTCAGGAACCTGTGATGTATTGCAGTAGAACTCCCTTGGGAACCTTGTGTCCAAATATCCTTCCTTCCCTTTCTGCTTCCCGGGGAAGTGGCCGCGGTTTGGCTGCTGAACTGCCCCGCTTGGGAAGGTTCGTACTGTTGGTGGGGGGAAAAGATGTTTTGAAAGAGTAAGAGGGTGTTTGCTAATAGGATTTACAATAAAAATGAGAAAAATAAGGATAACAAAATCAGAGGTGGAGGATGGAGATGTCGAGAAGCAGCCAGGAAATTAAGGCAGGAAAAGAGGGCAACTCATCCTTCCAGAGGCAGATCAGTGCCATCTTTACCCCATTTAAGATTCTCATACCAAATGATGGAACTGCATGTCCTGCTGGAGAGAACAAGGAATGATCCTTCCTCCTTCCAAGTGTTTGGCGTGGAAAGGCTCCACAGCCTGGCAAGTACGGAACAGTCTGCAGGAGCATACTTGTAAATATAAACATGGAACATAAACAAATAAACCCGGTCTGAAAGGATGTTATTTAACAAAACAACAAAGGGTCTCTTTGGATATAGTTGGTTTATTCAGACTTCGACACCTTATTACCACAATACCATTTCTTCAGCTGGCTGATGTAGATGTTTTTAATATAATTACTAATATAAATAATAAGTGATCTAATATAAAATGAAAATTAAATGTTTCAGTCCATTCAGCCCAGGCCCTCTCTGTCTGCCAGGTGCCAGAAGCTGCTCTCCAGGGCTGCTGCCCCTCAGAGGTGCTCTCTAGGGCTTCTCCCTCGTTTCCAAAATGGCCCAAAACTGATAGTGCAGAACTTTAACTAGGACAGCCCAAGTTAGTGGATGCAGATCATTTGCTTCTGTGATAGTAGGCCTTTATTTAAGAAACCTAGAATTGCCACGATCAAGTATGAGGATGAATCTTTCAAGTAGGAAAAATAACACATTTGCACCCAGCAGCTGCTGAGACTTAGGTAATGCATTTTGCTGGTAGGTGGATAACATGATCAATCTTAGAAATGAAATGAAAATAGATAAAAGTTCCTAATAGAATTGCCTTGTCTTAGACATGAATTGGCAATGCATAAAAACTCCTAATCAGACTTAGCTGATTAGGAGCTGACACAAAGGAAACCATTGGAAAAGGAAAAAATTTAAAAAACAAATCTAAAATTCATTTTCTCTCAGAATTACAACCTTGCCCCTTAAAAATGTTTATTAAAATACGCTTTATCAAAGAACACAGTAGTATTTTCCATGGGTGATGAATATTGACAAGTTCATTTCCATTGCAACTGCATTTTTACACATCCATGTGTAACCTATCTCTTTTCTTTTTTTTTTTTTTTTTGCAGATAGAATGAGGCAAAGAAGTCATTTTTTTCTCCATTGAGAATGGGTTTGATGGAAATAATTTTTCATAAGATTTTAATTCATAAATTTTTGAATGTGATTTTGCCTCGCTCACTGACCTAGAACAGCTGGTTGAGAGCTCAGGTTTAGACATTTACACCCTTTTTTCATGATGAGTCCTTAGCATTATGATTAATTCATTGCTTCCTATTTTATATTCCATGCAAAACTGGTGCTAATGCAGCATTAATACCGTAGAATCAAATACTCAAAAAATAGGTCATTCTGCCAGGGTCGCCACGCTTCCTTTCCTTTTCTGCCTTCTGCTTACACAGAAAAGGATCTCACTAGTATAAAAATGCCAACAATATAATAGTATATAGTATGTAATGTTATATATGGTGTGTAGTATATAATAGAATGAAATAGTATATTATAGTGTAAAGTATCAATAGTCAAACACGGTATAGTATCATGAGTAGTATCAAATATATATCATATCTAAGTAGACCAAACCCTCCTGCTCTTTACTCTCATTGAGACTTTCCACAGGACAAGCTAATGTACCTTTTTAGTCCTTATAACAATGGGAACAACTGAGCAACCTTCCCAAGAGGGAATCGCTATTGCGACTATTAAATGTGGTAGGAGTGTTTGCCAAGAGAACTTAGCTGGGTCTGACTCCAAGTCTGAAAAGTGAATCTGTTCCATTAACCTTGACTTAGTCCTTTCTGTAGGTAATAGGGGTACAACTTTTTGCTCCTAATCTGTGAACCAAAGGGCTTGAAACCCTTTTACAAGAGAAATTCCACCTGGTCAAAATAAAGCACAAAAAAAGAAGAAAATGCAGTTACCTTTAGAGATACCTGAGAATTAGATTTTTTTTTTTTTTTTTTTCATGTGGAGTAATGTGTATGCTCTGTTCCAACTTTAAAACTTACGCAGGGCAGTTTTATTTATGTTTGAATTGAATCAGTTTTTTTGAGGGTAAATGCTTGCAAACTATTTTCATAGTAATCACTGAAGGGAAAGGTGCCACTGTGCTCGTGTCCAGAGCTCGTGCAGTTGTGCCAGGAAACATGATGGGGCGTGAGGTGACCCGGGGGCAGCGGGTGGCAGCGAGCTCGAGGGATGCCCCATGCGCCCGCGCAGGTGGGACGGCTCCCTAGCTGCTCTCCTGGGGCATCCAGGAGGCAGCCAGTGCTACTTGAACATGCTGGAAACAAAGGAACGTGGAGTCCGATACATAAACAAAGATTTAAAGGATATAAAGGATTAACAAAGGTATCTAAAGATATAGTAATATTAATCAATAAGCAGTTCGATAAATGTGCGCTGTGTAAGGCAAGCAAAAGGAAAAGAAAGCATTGATCGGCTTGCATTGAAAGCTAGTGGCAGAAATTAAGTTGACTACATGAAAGACTTAAATCTTTATGTATTGTTTGAGCGAGATAGTATTGTCCAGTCTTGGAAATGCTTTAACCATCTTTAACAAGGCACTGATTGCTGTTCAGGACAGACAAAATATCCCAGCTGCACAAAATCCAACACTTTTCAAAAAACAAAAGAAAATATGGATGTCAGGTTTTTTTGCAATCTTAGACAGTAAAGACTTGGGAATGGCAGAGACATTAATAGTTGCTGAGCTGTACAGATTTTTAACTACAGTGGTGTGATCTATGCTAAGGATCTGTATATTTTTAGATTAGGTCTTTGTGTACAGTATTGGAAATGGAAGATGCATACCTCTGAGTGTACACAAGCTAGTTAAAAATAAATTTAATACAGCAGCAATGAGAATTTGCCAGGCAGAGCTGGATTTTTCTACAAGCCAGTAGGCCTAATAATCTAATGGTATCAGGTTTGCTGTAATATTGCCAGATTTTTCTATTCAACTGCATGCATGTTTCCATATAGATATGTAAAAACTCTAAGTTGCTCTCATTTTTTTTAAAGACATTTTAAACAGTGTGTACTCTTAGAATTTCAAAAGTAAATGAGGGGGAAAAAAATCCAACGGGAACCAAGGACATTTTGCATTCAGAAGTCGTTTCTGAGTCACTGTATTGCTCATTGAAAGAGCAAGTAAAGAAGTAATTTAAAAAGAGATTTGGGATTTGTAATTATGTGAAAATGGTTATGCTTAAAGAAAAGGCACTGTGGCTTCTATTAGTGATAGATGATGGTGACTGTGCTCAAACTTCCAAATTTATGTATATTTACTCTTGGAAAATTAATAATTAGCACCAATAAATACACCACTGTGTATAGTTTTCAGTCCTTGTAGTAACACCAGAGAGAAGGGATCGCTCGTGTTCCACTTAGGGGCTGGTCTTTGGATACGTGCCTAGATTCACCTCAGTGCTCACTTGCAAACTCTTCCTCTTGTGAAAGACACGCAGGTCTGGTATTGACAGTGATGATGGTCTGGCCCAAACATCACTGACCTGCACCAGAGACAGCCTGGTCAGGGCGCCGTGCTTGTACCATGCTGTGATAAGCAAACATGTTCATGTTTTCTACTCAAGCAAGTGAATAGAAATAAATTTTTTTTCATGTTGTATGCCTGCAGATACTGACCCCAGGAAAGGCAGCCAATCTGGCATTTAAACCTTTTTGAACAAATAGTTAAGATAAAACAAAGTGCTACATTTAATCAACTTTTGATAAAATTAGTGTGTGAAACTCCAGTTGCCTATGAGCTTCTGTTTGCTGTTGTAAATATTTTTTTATTGTTTTCTTAGTTTTTTTTTGTTTTAATTCTCATTCCGTTCCTGTTTTCAAATTAATTACAAGATTATGAGGTTTATCAAGGAAATTACTTTTAAAAAAATAGAAACTCTTGTGAAAGCAATGTCTGGTGCAATGTAGCATAGCAGTCCTTGGATTCCATCCAACTCGACTGAATTAATTTTTTCACTGCACTGTGCTGTACATAAGCTTCAAGTACAGGGAATAACATGGGAGCACAAGACAGTAATCACTGATCAATCAAATCAAAACTTGTATTTTTTTGGTAGCTAGAAACAAATTCTCTTGAGACAAAGGAGACCTCGTGAGAGCTCCAACAGATCTTGCCTGAGTCCAGAAAAGCCCCATGTCTATGGAGCTCTTGATGCTCTTGATGGTAGCAGCATGGTTTTCTAAACAGCTGAAAAAGAACATGCAGAAAAAAAAATTAAAATTTACAGATATTTATGATTATGTATCTTTCAGTGTCTTTGAGATCTGAGAACCATTATCTAAAATTTTTCTAAGAGAAAATACATGCCTCACCTAGATTGGAGGGTCCAAGAAGCATCTGTTCTGTGAAGGAATGTACAGTCCAGACCTCCAGAATCTCTCGTGTTTGTCTGTTACTAAAACCATGACATGCTGAAATCCACTTTTCCCAAGCACTGTTTTCTGATATAATTCTCACTTTTGCTGTTCACAGAGAGTGAAGAAGTGTACCAGCGCCAGGTGCTCTCCATCTCCTGCATCGTCTTTGGCCTCGTCGTCGTGGGTGTGCTTTGTGCCGCATTCTACTTCAAAGCAAAGTAGGAGCCTCTGTCTGCTGCCCTTGTTATCTGCTTTCTGTCCTTTTTACCGCTTTCTTGTTCTTTAGATTCTCCCATTCTTTTGAAGCTGTCCTTAACTCTGAGTAGTCTGGAACAGTTGCCCATGGCTGGATTATCAAGTCAAACAAATACAGAAGTAAACAAAAGTAATAAGTATTCCTGTTTATATTTTCTGATATCAGGAAAGAAGAGTTTATGTGTCCTTTCTGGTCCTTCTTGACAATAGTAATTTTGTCTTTTAGTAAGGGTGTAATAGTCACATTTTTCTTTAGAAAGTAAAAAGTTAATCATGCCATCTCTTTTTGCATTTTTTTTTCACATTCCTTAGTGTCCCTTTTATTTTGGTACATTGGGTAAATGTACAGATAAGTCAGAAACATACAAGTGTAAGGTGAGTTAGAAACACACAAATAGGAAGGAATTCACTACAGATCATTGTAATTTGCAAGTAACTGTTTGTAAACTGCTAGTGTAGTTACCTACCCAGTTGTCTCTAGCAAGCAAGTATATTACACTATTCAAGAATGGTGGAATCATCTATACTAATATATTTTTAAATTAAATATTCCTTTTCTCATTTGTTTTTCCTTCTGTTCCCAATTATCATTATCCTTTAATATTTGTTGTTATGTGTGTATTTTGAGTTGCAAAAACTTCATACCAATTACCTGCCATGCATGTTAATGCCACTGTATTTATAAACGTGTTCTGTATGGTTGTCATTTCCTAATCCTGTGCCAACTGGAACTGATATAAATGGCACCTGTATGAGGTTGGTTGTGGGGCTGAATATAAATAATGTGGAGGTTTGCCATATTGCAGTTTGCAGACCTGTCTGAATCCCTTAGTTACATATATACATACTTATAAGGATGGGCAATCTGATGAGAAATGCTTCTTTAATATGATGTTTCTAGGAAAAAAGGGGGGAGGAGCAAAATGTTGGAAACACTATAAGACTTTTTTAATTTCAAGTGTAGTTTGTGCAATTTCTTTCTGTGAAGATTTATGTTGGTTCATATTTCATCTAAATTTCCCTGCTCCTTTGAACATGTTGAACCTAGAATCTGACAGCAACATGAACTGGGGCGATGCTGTGCTAGGACAGGTTCCTAGCACTGCGTTGCCATTGACTAGGAAACATCTTTATGTGTTTACATCTTTAGAGAAAAAGAAAGAGAATAAGGTGTTCTTTCCTATCCAGTAAAGAAGTCAGGATTTTAGCTGATGAACAGGGATTCAGAAAAGGTAGAATGGGACTGCAAGCTGGAATCACAGTTTGCTTGGAATTTCTGTTTATTTGTTTTTGAAACTTGCATTGCAAATATCATGATAGTTTAGAGTTAACTATTGCTGCCTGAGAAGGGCTAAAGTGAGCTTGGTCTGCTTTCTGGGAACTAAGGTTTGAGCGGTGTTGAGAAGTGCTTGTGGGTCAGCTCAGAGTTCTTGCATGTCACAAGTAAAAAAGAATTTTAAGATGCCAGTTCCTGCCTCCCTGATTGTTGCTCCATTCGCCATAACCGTATGTTACGGTACGTAACCAAGAGCACAGCAAAAACAACATGGGTTGCTCTTTATGGCTTAGACTTCTACAGACACCAGTGACTTGAATTTATTTCTTGCAGAAATAACAGTACTTTATTGCAGAACATCTGTAACATGGGATATATAAGGCCCATTTGTTTTGAAAACAAAACTTGCATATATTTATCTGTGAATAAGATCAAATTAGTACTTTGTAGATATTTAACTGGCCATCCTATAATTCAGACAAGTTAACGTACATAAACTTAGTATTAGGTTGTATAAGCATGAAAAGGAAACAATTAGAAGACAGTTTTCCTCAGTAAATTAACTTTCAGAAACTCAGCTGTAATGGTAAAGAAATGCAGCAGTGAAGCTTAATATTCCAGTTTACTTAGATATGTTAATACAGGTAGAAATTATTCTGAATTCATATTTAAATGACCAATTTGTTATTTTCTTGATTAAATTCTAAGGATTGTTATCTACAGGAGAGATTCCCTAAGTGTGATGCTGTGATCATAATATTAGTCTGCCTTTGCTTAGACTTTATATGAAGCCTCCACTCAAAAATGTTCAAGCAAACAAAAAAAGACTTGATCTTCTATAAAAAGTTTGGAGACCTATATGCAAGTGGGTGGCTTTCAAATAGCACATATGGATATGTGTAGTTGGGTCACCAGTGTATATAATTTAGCTGTTCAGAAAACGTTCATGCATAAAAAGTGTGTAATCGTTTCCATACATTTTCTATGGATATATAGAAATTTCTGTGGATGTTTTTTAAAGAATAATGGTTCATTTTAGCATCTTCTAAATAAATTACAATTTTTCACAAGTGAATTGAATACAAAAAAAGCTATGTCTAAATGAAATGTTTCAATATTACTTAATTTATTTCACTTGACACAATCTTTCAAAAATTTTTTCCAGAATTTTTTGATATTAACTTTTCATATTGTTTTTGCCAAGGAAGGGCTTACAAGTTTAAAACATTTTCATGTATGAGAAAGGATTTCCTTGCCCATCTATATTTATATACTTTTCTAATTATGAGCCTATACTTATATACCAGTTGTGTTTCTACCATGCTTGCAGTGTAAATTCTTTCTCATTTGCCATGCTCTTTCAAATCAGGATCTAAATATAAATCATTCAGGGTCTCCAATATAGGTTATAGTTTATGGCCTGTATTCAGGAGGAGTGCTGAAATATGATTACTTGCTTTTAAGCAGAGGCTGAAGGTTCAGCAAACCTTCAGTGTTGTACTTAAGGAAATCTTTAGAAAGGATGCTAATCTTTATAAAAAGATATATTGAACATAGTGACTCATCCAGTGGCTGTCTCAGCTTTGACATGGCAGCTCGTAGTCAAAACACTTGCCAAAATGTATTCAGATACCGTGTTGATTCTTAGGCTTTTCCAAGGTTCAGCATATAAGTAGAAAGTGGGTCTCTTAAAGATACTGCTATGAGTCAAGTCTAATGAGCTACAAGGAAGGTCAAACATTCTTTGGCAGATTTTATAAACAGCAGGGGTTAACGTCTGCTGTGTTTGCCGAAGTGGCTGTTACAAATCAGAGCAAAATAAAATTTTTATCATTTGGGGCCACTTCCAAGCTATTGTTAAATACGTAATACTTTTTACATACAAAATTGTGTGCTTTAACAACTAGCGTCAGAAGAGCTCTTTCCATTCTTAAACTGTGCACTAAAATGATCAATGCACTGAAATATTAGACACTAGTGAATTAGCTCAGCTGGCTAATCCAATATGGAGAAGTTTTGAATACAGTAAAGGATGGCTATAAAAATACCGCAGCTATAGTAGAAGATCAAACTAGCTCTTTCTTACGTGAATTTTATTTCTCTGTCCAGGAAAGAAACAAAGCAAATTCATGAACAGCTGAAAGAAACGCAGAATAGGAAAACCTACAGCCTAAATGCTTCCAGCATGATGGCCAAGCCAGAGTGTATGGCACAAAGCCGAGTGCAGCTGCAACACGTAAGTAATCTTGCCAGCCACAACGCTTAATAGCCTGGCGGAGTTCCTGCTGCTGATGGCAGCGGATCACCGTGTTGTTATTACCATCTGAGCAATGGGAACAAAATTACTCACCTCTTTCATAAAATGTTTTCTTTCAGGCCCCTTGATGGAAAACAGCAAGTTGTTTTGTTTCTTTTTTTCTCTCCTAAAGTTATTTCAAGTGGTCCTCATATATTAATATAATGTAGTAAATCTTGAGCCCCCTAGCTCAACAAGATTGAGCTGCTATATGGAAACAACTCCTATAGCTTTCTGCAATGCCTTGACACGTGTCTGTGGTTTATAGATGAGATGGGGAGCATCGATCTTGATTGATTTTGAATCTTCCAATACAAAATATTAGTGTGCATGAAAACATGTAGAGATTTTTTTTTCGGTGTTAATCCAGAGTAAATAAAAATTTAAAGTAAATTTATCTTATTATATGAGTGAAGATAGTGTAGGCAGTCTTAGTTTCCTGTGTCTTGTGTTAAACAAAGAGATTTTTGGTACTGAAGGAGGTCAGTTTCTTCAAACTGAATTTGAAATTTATTTAATCGTGTTCTGAATATAGTTATATCTAAGTTAATATAATCTCACAATCATGAATTACATAAAGAAAATCTGAAGTTAGAAATTTGCAGAATGGATGGATTTAGCTTCTGTTGCAAATTGCTTTTCAAGGCAGTCTGCTCTCTTCCCACAGTCATATGCCTGTTTTTTGAGCAAAGCCTTTGGAACAAATGAAAAGGATCCTACTAGAAAGGCCAAAATTACAATATAATAGGAAATCATAAAATATTATTAAAGCCTTTCTAAATGCTTAGTTCTTCAAAAAATTATCCCAGTTTTGAACCTGAAGAAATCCTCAAACTGAGTGCTGTTGGCTGGGCTGTTCCAAGGGCTGACAAACACATCGACAAGCTTCTCTGCAGCTCTGCCCTTCTGCCTGTGCAGTGCTCACCTGCTGCAGCAGCCGCAGCAGCCGCAACTTGCACATTCCGAATCCTGGAGACTGCAAAACATTCTTGTGGTTTATTATTTAAAGCCAAATTGGTTCTTCAGCGTTTCATGCTGCTCAAGGGTGATTATCGATGCTGCTAGTTAACCCACAGTTTGCTTTTTCTTGTGGCTGTTGGCAGGGAGTGGTTTCTCCTCGCAATTAATGTGTTTTCCTATTGGCAGCAAAGGCACTAAGGAAGAAACAGACTGACCTTTTGCAGGACGCAGCGCAACTGCGTGGGGCAGCAACGGCTCTACTGTTAGAAAGGCTTGGGCGCAGGAACACGTGTAGGCAGCTCATTAAATATTCCCAAACCTTGACAGATTTGGGGAAGAAATGGGGGAAGGAGGGGTGAGAGGGGAGAGCAGAGCTTGAAAAGGGTATTTCCTAGGAGGGGGTGACTGACCGGCTCCCCGCTGACAGAGCAGCCCCCTCCGTGCGTGCCCGCAGGGCCGGGCGAGGGGAGCGCAGCTTTCTGGGGCGCTCACCCACGTTCGCAGGCCGGGTTAGCTGAGCCAGGCGCTGCTCCCACCCAGGTGTTTGGGGAGAAATGGACCTGG
>JAVCKT010034513.1:0-16956 GCA_032273925.1 Rhynchotus rufescens
AGGCTCCTTTATTTTCCTAACGCTTTTTCTTTTAATTAATGCTTCCCTGCCCTTGAAGTGAAGTCGCTATCCATACAAGCAACAGCAAGTCCATATCTTGAAATCATTTAAGGGATCTAATTATGCCATGTAGAGGAGAAGCACCTGCTCTCTGCTAATTCACTGCACTCTTTCCTCTTTTTAATATTTCTTACCATTATTCTATTCAGGAAAATCTGCTGGGTGCATGCTTCATAAACAAGCTTTAAGAAAAATAATTAAATAGCCTCCCCTCCCCCTCAATCCCTCCTACAAAAACAGAAAAAAGCCCTCTTCCCAGAATGAATTCTGTTACTGATCCTTTCTTTCTCCCATAAAAAACACCATCTCATGCATCCATATTTTCTAAATACCCGTAGTAGTCATTGCCACAGTGATACTGTATATATTCCCCCCCACATCAACTGCACCTTAAGGACTACACCCTTTTCAATCATGATGTCATGAAATACTGCTGGTGACTCCCCCACTACCACCATCACCTTCTCTGTACTGTGATCCTTTCATTTTAATGTAATTTAATTAAAAAGAAATGACTTTTATGTAGGACAGTGAAAAAAAAAAAAATGATGTGAAATTCACCACCACCAGATCATCTATTTTTTTCCTCTGCATACAGCTTGGCTGTCATCAGAACACCACCCATTCGTAGGAGTAACAATCATAAAGCATTCTAGGCTTAAAAGGAAAAAAAAAAGAAAAAAAAAGAAGAAAGAAAAGCAAGAATCTCTTAAGAATATTATCTCTACAGAAGCAGCAAACAGGAAAATCTAAATGTTAAAATATCCCATCCCCAACTGGCTGCTACAGCACCTTTCCCCTAGCACGGGTGCTGCTGCAAAAGAACCAACCTGTCTGTCCTTTTCCTAGGGTTTTCTCCAAACGATAGGGTCCAACATATTGTGCATGCTGAGCTCCGCTGCCTTCTTTCCCTGTTGATGTCATTTCTACCTGGATCTGTAAGTCTGCAATATATATGTGCCGAGGAGCTGGAATTTTTCTCTCTGCAGTTCTTTAAATTCCCACTTTGCAGCTGGGCAAGCAAAGCACACTCTCTCTCTTTGCTTTGGTCCCCTTGGATGCAGATTTTTTTTTTTCTTCGTCCTTTTTATTTTCTCTTGCACGCGTGTTTTCTTTCTGGGTCTGTCTGGGACGATGATGGATGCAGTGGTTATTTTAATGTTCAAAGAGGGGATCTACGATCCAAGCCCAAGGAGCATGATGCTGGTGATCTGAGCTCCGCACGCCTTGTTCTCTCTAGGAGCTGTTCAAGGCAGAGCCAGAGCTAGAGGAGCGGAAGAGCTGGGGCTCGCAGCTGCGATTGACACTACAGGCAGCCAATCCCCAACAATACCTTATCTTCCAACCTCCTTCTCCCCTCCTCCTCCCACTACCTTTTCTTTTCCCATCAGCAGCAGTTACTGCCTCTGCCTGGTATAGAGCATCATGATTAACAGCAATAGAATAACTTCAGTTTATTAGTCTATTGGTAAGGCAACAATTAAATATAATTAGAAAGTATGTTATTTTAAAACCTAAACATGGACATTTTTTTTTCTGAATCATCCCTAACTAGGCAGCTGCATTTCTACTGTGCTGAAATAAAGCTGGGGCTGGGGCAGGAAATAGGAAGAAAATCTACTTTCTACTGAGAAATTATTTGATTTTATTTAATTCTAGAGGACCTGTGGGTTTTGTGTTTTTAATAGTGCTGGGGGATAGGATATAGGAAAAGAGAAGAAGAGACTTTCAAAAAACAAGGCCCAATCATGTAATTGCTTAGCTTGATGGCAGACCCACATTTGAATTTGATAGGAGCTTTAGACTTCAGATGCACCGATCAAAAATGGCATCCCACTATCTTAATTAGAATCACAGCAGAAAACCCAGGGATTAGATGAGAATGGGAACAAATCTGCCTTCTTAGCTCAGCAGGCCACACCTTCACACCTTCATTGGCTCCATACTAACAGTGCAATATCTGTTTTTTTTTTTTAATTTGTTATTTACTTTTATTCATTACTTACTGCAAGAAAGTAAAGGTATCTCCAACCTTGAAAGCTATAGGAACTCAGTGACATAAAAGGTTCCCTATACATGCTTCAAGTTAGGCATAAGCCTTTGTACTTTCTGAATTCACGACCAAATTCATGAATTCATATCAAAAGTTTCAGACTCCAGAACAATCAAGCTTGAACTAACACTACACAAGTTTCTGTCTGTTTGTTTTGGGTTTTGTTTTTTAAATACCTTCTCCCTCTTCTCCAGACAGAATCCTGGTCAAGATGTCCTTATTAAATTGTAATTGAGACATAACCCAGCAAGGCTTCTTCAGTCAGAGCAGTCTTAGCAAGTCTATAAAAGAAATGGAGAATAAAGAAATCAAAAGAAAAACTTCCATTACTTATTTGCAAAGAGCCAAAACTGAATTTTGTTTTTTAATTGATACTTCTGTCTGTACAGGGGAAGCCTAAATCAGAATAATTCTATAAATTGGCTCTATACCTGTAACACAGGCAACAGAACAACTCTGTCTTGTGAGTTGCAGAGGAAATGAGGAACCCAGAGGAAAGCAGGCCAGAGGACTGAAACTTTAAACCAATTCCAATGTAGCCAAGGCAGCAGCAAACAAAACCCTAAGACCTGCTTTGACCTTTCTCTGCTTCACTCCAGGGTTCATCTTAAGCCTATTTCTACACTGTGTTGTTGCTGCAACCTGCAGACTCCTAGAGCTGCACACCCTAAATTGCCTTACATTTCTCTGCCACCTCCTTCAGACCTCATCCAGAGGAGGGGGCAAATGAGATCAGATAATTAATCCCTACCAAAAACCTCGCACTCTATACAGAAGACTGGCCTACCTTTTCAGCCATGGCCATGTCTGCTCCCTTAAACTCCTCCACAGTGTCACATCCCCCAAACTTCCTAGCACTAGACACTCATTCACGACTACTCATCCCTCTCCAACTGCCCTTTATTGCTCAACCCTTGGCTAGTTTTATCCGTGCCGCCCCTTACAGCCCCCGCGCGACTCCTCCCACCGCCTCACACACCTGGGCCCTCAGCCCCCACCACCGTGAAGTGGTAGAAGGGGAAAGCAACTGGGGAAAGGGACGCCAATCACGACACCTCGTCCCCTGTGACACGGCCAGCTCCCCTTCGCCCTCTACCCCACGGTGGAAGCTCCGACGCCACCGGAGCTGAGGAGAGAGGAGGCAGCGGTCCCTGCTGGCCGCCACTGCCATGGCGCCGGGGGCGCCCCCCTCTTCCCGCCTGAAGTCGCGACGAGAGGGTGAGCAGAGGGGCGGGGCGCGCGTGTAACGGCCGTTGCCTCAGCGGTTGGCTGTGCGCGTGCGCGCGCGTGCAACGGCTGTTGCCTCCGCACTTGGTGGCACGCGCTTGCAATGGCTGTTGCTTCAACGGCTGTGGGCTTGGCGGGTGGCGGTGTAGCCAGCCCCAGTGTTCCCACAGCGCTCAGTGCCCAGTGAACCTGCCCCAGTTTCAGCGTAGAGCACACTGAGACCCCTGTAGCTCTGATCGACCCCAGCATGCAACCCCCAATTCAAAGGACCAAAGAAACATTAGGACCACTTCTACAGGGCTCCTGGAGTGCCCTGTTGCTCCTTCAAAACTTTTGAATGCCTTTCTGAAACATAAACCAGAAGGCTAAGCTGAAATGGGCTCCACTTCCATGCGCTCCACTTCCATGCACACTGTTCCTCAAAACGTGGTAATTTCTTCTCAATTTCGGCAATATTATCCAACATGAGACACAATGTGCTGCTGGGAAGAATCTCAGGTCCTGTAACTCAGCACAGCAATGCTGATGGAAGTCAAGACATGTCAATTTTTAGTCATTTATCTCTCTTTCACTTAAATAGCGAATCTTTATTTTTCTCTACGGAGCCTACTACTAAAAGTTTGTTACACAAAAGAGTAAGAGGCAATTCTGAATTATAAGGCCACAGGTGTAATTTTCAGAAAGTGAAAAAGCTTCTTTATTCCTCCGAATAAGCAGATTACCTCACAGCTGCATTAACAGTGTGGTGGGTGAATGTCAGCGTAGATTACTATACTTCTTTTTTTTTTTTTTAATTTCCAGATTTGCATTTTGAAGGGTATTTTGTATGAGAATATGAAACCTGTATGTAGATGAACCATATGTGGCTCATGATTTTAAGGGATAGATGAGCAAGTGAACAGTATTGTCCCTATAAGACCCAAACGGTATTTTCTACAGTTCGCTTCCATTACGTTTTGGGAAAAATGAGTCACATCATTATCATACATGTTACTAATTCCTACCTTCCACCACAAAATATCAATATCTTAGTTGGGATAAGGGCAGGGTTGGAATAAGAGCAAAAATCTTGGTAAAGTTTTGACTAGAAGATCAGTGAATTTAAAATACTCTTTTGGGTCTTGTGTAGCTATTTGTTATTTTGATTCCATGAGTATTCTGATGTTTGGCCCATTGTTACCACTTTGACCTTTCGTCCTAAACACTTTTTGAAGAATATTTAGACAGTTCTTGCTTCATGAATAATGAAATGCTGATTATTTCATTTGTTCATATAGAGTAAAATCCCACTTATCTGTACCCCTTTGATCTGAAACTCAGTCCTTTGAATCTAGGTTATGTCCCCCTGGTGTGAATTACTTATACAATAACTCCCTCAATTATTCGAAGGCCTATTTATCCAAATGTTTTGATGTTCCAAAAGCATTTTGAATAAACAGGGCTCTGTTGTCATTGGGTATATCAGATATCTTTGGGGATGCATACAGGATGATTCCCCTGACCTTATTCTGTATCCTCCTGCTTAAATGAGCAGCTGTAAACTAAAGTGTACAGTTAATACACTGGCACCAACTTAAGTACTTTTGCTTGTTTCCCTGTTAGTGATTTTACTTTCTTTTTTTCTCCTTAAAATATGAGGAAGTCTGCAAGTCCTATAAGAATCTTAGGAGTCAATATGGATCATGAAATGATTCAAGGAACTAGAGAAAAAACAAGTTCGTAAGGACATTATATACAATATAACCTGCTTTTCACTTGTTCAGTTGGATGTTTTTCAGTAGTCTCTGGAAGAATGGTGCCTCCAAAGTTTGGACCACTGCACTTTTTCTTTCAAATTACTGCTAGGGAGATTTCTATTTCAATCTCATAATTTTGATTCTAAACATTTCAGATCCAAAATAAAATATTAATGAATTTTAAAATGTTGTAGATTTTTTAAAAATTTACAAAATATTACATATTTTAAATTCTATTTTATGACAAATACTTAAAAATTCTACTTTTTTTAAACAGCACTAGCAATAATTAGCAGTTGCTTTTTCTTCTTTAAATATTCATCACATCCTTTTTCAAACTCTAGTACTGTATTGAGCATTTGCAATGTCAGAATGCATTATTAGGTGTCCAGTTCATACACTTACATGTCATGCCTTAGATAAATGGTATTAGAGGTTAAAAATGTTGGTAATTTTTCTAATTGCAAAGATATTCCATAATAAATGGGGGTAGGCATTTCTGTGGCCTTTTTGCATTGATAATGTTGATAATACTGAGAATAATATTGAGATTAATGACATAAAGCTGCAACATCCTCTTCATTAGACCTGTACCATCTTCTGAAGAAGCCCCAGTAGACCCTAAGGAAAGAGGGAAAGGAGTATCTCTAATGTTTATGGATGATGTTTCAAACTCCAGTGGTACCCTTAAGAGTTCAGACACTTTTCTTACCACCCAGTGCTGTGGAATTTAGACTACCTCACACTCATTACTGAAATATAGTATTTCAACAAAGACTGCCACATTACCAGCTCCTAATCTGGTTCACATAGCTCCATAGAAGTATACCCTGATAATATTTAGATATTTTGGAGAATGTCTTAGGATTCTCAGTATTCTATGTATTACTATTACCTCATTTTTTTTTTAAGAATCACACAGAAAAAAATGAACTGTTATTTGGTAATCTATATATCATCTTTAATTCAAGCCAATTTAAAGCAAAAGCATGCTAAATCATTTATTAACAAAAGAGATAACTGCTATAAAAATATGAAAGGATGCTGGAAAAAGACATCTATATTTAATCTAAATATGAAAGCCTTTATTTCTACCATTGCTTTATCTAGATGACTAGCTATTGACACTTAATGTACTTAACTCTTCATTGCCTTTGCACTTCCATTATGCTCAGATTGTCTCCACAAGAGAGTTCTGCAAGCTGAGGAAGCATTCTCTGTATACTCTCATTCTGAGCATTCCTCTGGTGGATTCAAATTCAATTCTGCTTTCTCCTTCAGCAAATGATGCATTGTTCTCTGATTTTACAGTATTGCTTCCTCTGGACTGTGGACTCTATTTCTTCGGAGATATTAATGCATTTTTCTCAAGCTTGCAGCTACACTTACATGTGCCTCAATGAACTGTTAAACTATTAAGAAACCAAAAAAGCTCTTTGTAGTGTAATAGGGCAACGTGGACCCTCTGCATAATGTTTTCTACAAACTGAACTTTGTATTTCTCAAAAGCATAAATACTGTATATGGACACATTTGTACATTTCATGAATATGAAAGCAATTAGACACTTCATGGTGAGGAGGAATTTATAGTAACTGACCTCAGCCCTGTCTTTGAGGTACAAGAAACCAAAAGAACTGGGCTGTTTTGGTCTGTCAGATCAAGTGTCTACCTAACTATTGAGAAATCCTCAGTAGATTTTTTTTTTTCTGTGAGCTTGTTCTGTCTTCGCTTATAAATGTGACACCTTATAAACTGACAGATGGGCAGATATCTCTTCAGATTCTGAAGACACTGAATCCTTGAGACAATGCCCATTGATAAACATTTAGGAAGCCCAACAAGTAGAGAAAATGATGAAAAAGACACCATTCTTGAAATCCTGCAGTTGTGTAGAGCAGTATCAGCTGCAAGATGAATGCTCAAAGGAAGCGTGGGAAGTGTAGAATCACAACACCAGAGCATTTGTTGGCTAAAATATAGAAAAAAAGGTTTGTGAAAACACAAACCCAGCTGTGCTTCTATGTTATGGGGCAATTTTATCTGCTTAACTTCTGCCACAAAATGAGCATGTAGCTTTATCACAACATATTGAACTCTGTCATATAGAAGTGATTGTCAAGCATGTTGTCAGCTACCATAAATCTTTTATTAGTGAAGTTGTATGTCAGATACACTGAGCAAAACAAACCTAAAGTTTAACACAGATGGTTCCGTGGAGCAGAAGATAAAGTCCTTCAACATCTTAGAGTAGCTCCATGTTTCTCTTTGAAGATTTCAAAAAACCTCGAAAAGTACTGACCTGGATGAACACCTAAAATAAAAAGTTCTCAGACCACAATGAATTATTGCCAGCAAAAATAAGAGGTATGGGATGAATTATACATACACAGTGATTTTAGTTATATTTGCAGATTAGGATTTTCTTTAAAAGGGAACCAATAGTAACGATACAACTGCTAAGAATGGGCAGGGATGCATGCATGAATGCATGTTTTGTATGTGGGCTTAGAGATATTCATGAGACAAAACAAGGAATGTATCTTTTGGACTGAAATGAGTGCCCAAATGAACTGGAGCAGTACAAGGCAGGTAAAGGTTATGCTGTTGCATAAGAAGAATCTCTTGGCCACAGTAACTTGCCATTCCAACTGCAGGGAGAATTACAGAAATTGGTCCATAGGCAGTAAATGTGATGCAGAGGAATGCTGCACTTTTTGGGAGGTATGGCACGCCTGGCATTTGACACATAGTGGGCAACAGCAAAATACACAGATCTGGTGTGATTCAGCACCCACTGGGAATCTGAGAAGATGGCATCTAGCCCTGGTTTCCCATGAAATGTTGAAAAGGAGAATTAGAGATAAAGACAAGCCAGAGACTGATGGCCAGGGCTAGATTATAAAGATTCCTCTGGTCCGTAAAAATATACGTACCCAGGTATTTGGTAAAGCAAAAAGATTGATGAGGTGGAAAAATTGGATTTTGCTCTTTGGATCCACAGCAGTCTCACAGAAAACAAAAGGCATTACTCAAAAACAATAAAAAAGAATGCCAAGCAGGAATGCCAAGCTAAGCAGTAGGCAAATAGAGCGAAGGAGCCAAGAGGCTGAGGCCACTATGCACCAGTGAGCAGATCTATATCTATTCATCAAATTGCCATGCATAGTAATGGCAAGTGTAAAAGATAAGTTTTTAAGGGAGACGGATCATATGAGCTAGTTCCTGACTTAGGACAATAGTCGGGATGAAGACTGTAAGGCAGGTGCAGGTTAGCAACAACCAGCACAGCTGGCAGCTGAGCCGAGCTTGAAGCGAAAGGGAGTTTCGTCTGATGTAAGACAATAAAGAAATGAGGAATATGAACAACTGGAAGGGTCAATGGGATATCACCTAAAAGGATACAGAGTTACTCTGCTGGCAGTTCCACAGACAAGAACTGAGAGACGGATTTGAAGATTAGCACACTGAGGCCTGTTCAATTATCCAAGCAGTTTTTTAGATTGGTCAAAATACTGCTTTTATATCATAAAAGAAAAATAAAATCTGACTTTGAGCTCCACCAAAAATTTGTTCAATTGAGAAAAATAAAAAAAAAGAAAAAAAAAACACCCCAAAATATATACAGTAATAATAACCCCTTCTGCACTAAGTGATTTTTTTTTGGAGTTCTCAGTAACAAAGATCTATCCCACGAGGATACTTGAAAAAAAAATTAGAAGATTGCTAATCTTGGCCAATGCTGTTAACTTAGAAGTAAAATTACCATTTATCACAAATTGAAAAATTGAGCTCCGAAATCCATGCGATATTGACCAGGGCAGTCCAGCATACCAAATCCTGAAGCGCTTTCCCTGCCTTCATTAAGAACAAAGAATTGTAGGAGGGGTTTTCAGACTCTAGAACCTGCATTTTAATATGAGGAAAGGAAAAGGAAAAGGAAAAAAAGGAAAAGGAAAAAGGAAGGTGAGAGGGAAAGATTCTGAAGTTTCTGTAGAACCATTCAAGAACTAGGTGGTCACAGTTCCCAGCTCTGTAGATGATCCAGCTTTTCAGAGAAAAAGCAAACCTATTGGGAAAGCCTCTAGCGAAATAAAACAATACCAAGATGAAAGCTAAGAGGATGACCAAAAGGTGAACAGCAAAGTGCTTTTTAAATTCCCACCTGCTGCCGATATAAAAAGCTGAAGCAAACTGTAGTATTGTAGTGATTAAATGATATAGCTAGAAGAGGAAGAAAAGTGTTGTGAACTGGTTAAATAAACCAACTTTTTATTTTTGTTGTAAGAGAAGCAGGACTCTGTCCTGTCAAATGGATTTTCCTTTTCATTTAACATATGAGCTTGGGCAATCATTTTGACCAAGATTTCACGTCTGACTAGTGAGTTTATGTGTCAGAGATACACGGCACTCCACTTTCAGTTACTCTGCCCGCTTAAAATGGAACCAGTGTAAATTAGCTAAAAATAAGCAGACCAAAATTATGATGCCTAAAATTCCATCTCTGCCCTTAGCAGAGATCCTTCATTTTCTTTCCTTCGTTTCCCCTACAGGGAAATTTTATAACTTTCCTACACTTTATGGTATGTTTTGAGATCCTTGAAAAGGTTGTTTGAATATTTATATTAGAAATACATACTCTATGTATTATTTTTGTCACCTGTCTAGAAATGAAACAACGAAAATGAAGGATTGAAAGATAGTCCATTTTGAATATTGTTAGTTCTGCACTGACTTTTCAACAGTTCTGCTGAAGAACCAGTGTGTTAACTGCTCCAAAAGATGTTCAATGACTCCCATGGGAATAACAGCACTTGCACTAGGAAGATTGCCTTCTTCACATTTCTCCTACAAAGGAATAAGTTATTCTCTCAGAAAAGTAGTAAACACATCATATGCTCTTTTTGCCCTGCGATTGGTAGGTTACATATATACACTTAGGATAGATGGTGCCCTTTAGGCATGGACTTGCCTTGGAGACAGCGTGGCTGCGCTGTGACAGCACAATCTCAGGGGCATTATATTTTGCTCAGTCTTTTCCATGGCTCAGCCATTCCATCATATATGATCCTTTATCTCTCCTCTGTGTAACTCCTTTCAAAGTGTCCAGTGTCCAAGAACGTCAGTAGAGACAAGAGAGCAATCCAAGTAGATAGAATGGTTGCTTCTTAGGAGCAAAATTCCAAATGCTGTCCCCACCCTTTTCACATCTACATGTCAGTTAGAAAAATGTCTAGCCAGTGACTCACTACAAAACCTCAGGTAAAAGCCTACAGGATTCTATACTGTTTGTCCCCATTTGGGACTTTCCTCTCAATCCTCCTCCACGCTTTACCTAGCACCTGAGAGGGAGCTAGTTGGAAAATTTGTAAAGTATAAAAGTATAAACAAAACAAAACAAAAAAATCCTGCAGATGTCCTGGAGTGTTTGCTAAATCTGTAGTGTTCATTACGGCAAAATAGAAAAAAAATCTCCAGGGCTTCCCTCGTGTCAGAACTTGCAGAGCACCTTTTAATAAAGAAAAAGAATTTTGAATTCAATGTATGCCCTCATCTGCTCATACACAGAGCTCCCATTAGTGTAAATGAAAATTACATGCATGCCCCAATGGGACTGTAGACCCTGGTCTAGTTAAAACTGTCTTCAGGAAAAGAGTAGCAAACTAATAGTGTTAGTACAATGTTTCTTCTTCTCCCTATGCTCCAAAAAGTGTTTTTAAATACCCTCGCTGCACAATCATTTTGTGCATTTTCACTGATGGGAATTTTCAGACCCTAAGTTATTTCATTAGATAATACCACCTGTATTTAAAATGTCAAACTCAAGCTGCATTTCCCAGTGTGAAAGCTGAATACCAGTGCCCGAAGGAAAGTTTTATAGCATTGATTAACTGCAACCATTTGTAGAACTGACAAAGAGCTGCGTAAAAGGTTTATTCTGACTTTTAGATACAAGTATTGTGCATCATTTTTATAACATGCAAGCCAACATTGATGTACTTTGTTATTGCAGGTCAAGACAACTTCACCCCACCAAGTAAATCACAGAGACTGACATTAGTATTCCCCGAACTTGCAAGACACAGGTTAAGAGTGATGATATAAGAGCTATTTCATTGGGTTTTCCACTTATCCCACTTCTATTAAGAATCACAAAATATATGTACAATAAAGTACAAACACACAACTCACATGGAAATCATAGGTCTAAAGTGGAATAAAAAAAGTTTGTAAAATACTTGCAATGAACTTCATTTGGAACAGGATCATATATTTACTGAACTTTCCAAAGACCAGGTCCAAGGCAGGTATAAACTGGCTTTTAAAAAATATGCTGTCAGTAAACTGACAGAGGTGGTGGTGAAGTGAATACCCAGCCTTAAGACTGGTTCCATTCTAGTGGATGCTTTCACCAGAAGTGTTTACAAGGAGATCTCACTGCATGTACATTCTTCATGTCACCATTTACAAGTCATTAGGTTTGATGCGATTCAACTCCAAGTAAGAGCCATAAGCCGTTAAATCTTGGAATATTTGAAAGTAAACAACAAAATACAAAACAAGCAAAAAAAGCAGCTACAGTTTAGTGACTAAATATTATAGGGTGAAAAGGGTGGGATGATTTCCACCTGATTAGCAGACGTGCGAAATCAAGCTGAATCTTTCAAAGGAGACAAAAAGAAACACATTTGCCTCTAAAGCAAATGCCTATGAAGCAGAGAGAATCATGAGGAAGAGGAGAAAACCAAGGAAAAAAAAAACACATTTGCCTCTAAAGCAAATGCCTATAAAGCAGAGAGAATCATGGGGAAGAGGAGAAAACCAAGAGGGCCAAGATACTGTTCTTATTCACACTATAGCAGAAACTGTTTGAGCAGTAAGAGCAGTTAAAGATTCTTGTTGCTTGTAAACACCTAGGTGACATAAACAGGAACAGGATACAGATGAGAGTAAGACATACAGATAAGAAGAAACATTCAGGTCTGTGGACAAACTATGCTGAATCCTAATATTTCAGCAATCCTTCTGCAAAATGTAGCTGAGGGTGTATGTCAAACTTTTGACCTATCTTTTTGGTAGCAGTTCAGTTCTGTGTGTGTACGTAAGTCAGATGGTTGTGTCCCAAGGTAATTTAATTTTTTTTGACCTCACATGTAAAGATTTGGATACTTACAAAACAAAAACCTCTTGCCCTCTCAGGCATTAATCCTAGTGGTAGCCCTGCGAGCATCAGGATGGTACAGTGCATTTAAGCTACTCCCAGCTATTTTACAGCTCTGAATAATAATACAGAGTATTAACTTTGTGTTCTATGTTGTCTAAGGAAAGGTATTGGAAATAAATATGCACACAACTAACTTCTAAACACAGAATTTTGTAGAATATTCTTCTAGCTGACCAATCACTCTGGATCTCACTTTATGCAATAGTAAAGGATTGTCTATACAGTGCCACATGACCCGGTTTCTGGAGAATACAGCACATTTATATTGGCTGGATCTGGCACCATGATTGGATCCATTTTTATTCACCTCCTACTCCGTAAGGCACCTAGTGCAAATGTATATGACTTCCCTCTAGTGGTCGGCCTGATGAAGTTAAAAGCTTTTTCCATAACATGGCTTTGGAAGGGTCCTTATCTCAGATGGCAGACGTGTCTTGCAGCTAATACCGTTTGGATCATCCACAAAATGCCTTTGTCAAACAGCACTGAAGTCTGTAGGCATGCAAACAGATCCATTACTCATACACAGGTTGTCCTAGCCCACAGGGATCAGGATGTACCCAGTGGAGCTATGGGCACTAACTGGGATGGTAAAACAGGCCACAAAGTCCTCTTTGACTCCACCTGTGACTTCTCAGTGTGCCCCCCTCATACCCTCAATGGCATCTTCAAAACTCTTCTGGGTCCTCTGCCTCTTGCTTTGGCCCTTACACCACAGAGCCCTGTAGCTGCATCTAATCAGAAACCACTGTCAACACTTCTCAGCATCAGCAGCGGTTATTTTCCACACCACTCAAGATTTGTGTAATATATAGCACTGCATGAATACTGCTGGGGTCTGGAAGTGCATATAGGTAAGGCCAAATCCTTGCTAATGTAAATTAACTCCAGTACCACTGACTACATGAACCATGTTATTTGAAGTGAGAATTTATTAAACTTACTGTGCCTTTCCGCTAAAAACTCCCTCATCCATTGAATTTTCAATCTTCTATCTAAGAAAGGCTGCCAGTAAATTTACACATGCTTGTTTACTTCTTGTTTATCATTTTCATGGCTATTACCTGCAGTTCTCTGAAACATACTTAAATAGCCCATTCAAACCTCTTTTGATCATGAATTGGTTAATCACGTGAAAATACACTACAAAAAACCTGAGCAAACCCAGCTCAGCTTTTTGACTGGACTAATGCCAAAGCTATAAACAACTATCTTGGTGCTGAAGCTATAAACAGCCACCTGAGTGGCGTCGGATTACATCTTAAGAACAATTTGTATGCATTATTCTGCATAACTGTACAATTGGTAGCAATAGAAAACATGGCACATAAACAGGCACAGCCAGGTTTACAGTTAATAAATTCAGGTAACCATCAGTCATTTCTATATGGTAGATTTTCCTGCTTGCCAGCTGGATTACACTGGTACAGAAGAACATTTACAGGGTCTTACAGAACAGACAAGAAGCCAAAGGCAACTAGTAAATTGGCTCTACTACTTTGGGAAGGAATGGGTGAAGGCCATGGTGCAGAATAGCATCTGTGGGTTCTCTCACTTTCCTTCCACTTCTATTATCTGCAAGTAAACAGGTTTTAGCTTTCTCTATCACTGTCACTTTGGATACAATGGTTCTTTCAACTGTGTAATGCAACTTGGTACTCACCTTTGTGCAACAGAGAGTGAAATCTCTCTCTTAGCCCACTAAAGTCACAATTTGGTTGCAAAAAAATCAAATGAGAAATAATCACAAGAAAATATTTACTATAAACTGATTTTTATCGTGTGGTATTCATTTCCAAAATATAATAACAATAACGTTCCTTTTCATAGGATTCAACTCATGAGTCCTCTTCACTGACATGTGCATTTTTAATCCATACAAATATAGAAGCATCCATTTCTAAGGAAATTTTTCAAAGGAACTTTCTAGTTTCTCTGGAATTGAATAGCTTCTTTTACAAAGCATGAAAGCATTTCATGGGGAGCCCTGTACTACAGAGGTCAGAATGCAGAATGAAGACATAGGGAATATTTTTTCTTTTTTTCAGAATTATGTTAATGTGTTTTATCTCTTTTGTTTTTATTTCCAAACCAAACAAACACTTGGATGATGAAAAATGAAGTATTTATTTTCAGAATAAAAAAATACTTTTTTTCTTAATTTCTAACTCCAGTTTTACCTCAAGGTAGGGAAAGGCCAGTTAGCGTATGGTGGAGAGTCTGATGTTTGAGCTGTAGCTGATGGTGCTGTATTATGAGAGTTCAGTTTCAATGAGGGAAAGAAGTTTGAGAAAAAAGACATAAATGAAGGCAAATTGAGGTAGCTAATTCATTAAGTTTCTTTGCTTACCTGACAGTAGTCATCTTCATCTCTGGCGCATTTGCTCATACAACATATATTAGAAATATGAGTAAATATAAAATTAAATTTCAACATGGTTTAGGAATAGAAGGTAAATAGTAAATCTAGCCTGAGAGGAAAGGTCCTAGGCAAATAATGGGAGACATTATCTGTATCAGTGTAGTGCTTTCTGACATTTTTTCACCATTTGGCTTTTTCATGCAGGCTCATTCCTCAAAAGCACAGTATCTTAGATTTCAAAGTACCTTTCATAATGTCTTTCATAATGAACTGCATTTTGAGTTTACCCAATTTATACCTAATATTTCTTGCAGACAAAGTCTAATCTGAAACCTAGTAGTGATAATTGATTTGAGGGAGTCTTGCATACCCAGGAATTCCATTCATTTAGTGTTTGTGTACAGATTGAAGAATTAGGTTTTACGTCTGTATCATCTCCTTGAAACTGTGAAGCCACAATTCCCACCTACAGGGATTATGATTAACCATGTAGAGAGAATAGATGAATTGGAATTTATATAATCTGCTAAAACTAAATCAGAAATCTATTATGAGATACAGCAGTATATTTTCATGGTGGAAAGGAGACAAGCTCTGAGGAGTCTATTTTTGCTAAATGAAAAACAAAAAAAGTACTTTCAATATAATACCAGGCCATCAACTGGTGCCAGAGTGGCTTCTCTGTAGGAAGTCAAACTGACAGACACAGAGGGACACGTCATTTCCTCAGAGTTATGTATGTCAGTTGCTGACACTGAAGTTCTCATACCCCATCATCGCTTCTAGGCAGGCCTGTTGCCTCAAATGAGAGGAAGAACAGCTTTATTTCTCCATTGATGCTGTCCTTAAAAAAAAAAAAAAAAATCTGGATTAACTTCTTGTAGTAAAAACTCCCCAAATTTCCCCAAAATAAAAAAGGGCAGGTAAGTCCTTCTTTGTGCTGAGTTTTGTTGTGAGATCGGTCACCCAAAGTTTCTACTATGGATATTAGAGCCATCACCATCTAATATAATTAACATGGATCAGCATTATATTACCTCAGATCAAGGGCTATGGCTCCTGGCATTGAAACAAAAGATTTTCCTTCACCATCTGAGAGATTTGGCAATGATCTGGTGTCTTCCTACAGTTTTGCAGACAGGGTCACCATCCTTTGCTTATCACAACAACTCAGTCACAAAGGCATAAAACAGAGTGAGAGGAGTCTTTCCCAGGATTTAGGTGTGGGTGGAAGATGTGCAATGTGAGAAGTGAAGAGAAAGTAGAGCCTACCTAGGGCTACTGAAGTCCCCTGGTTTTGTCTTAAGACTGCTTGAGAAGCAACAGCTTGAGAAGGAGAGAAAGGTAGAATCTGAGAATGGGAAAGTGGTCAGGATTGAGAGAATCACAGGGGCTAATTCAGTGAGGCATTTAAGTGTGAGCTTAGAATTAAGCGCTTGGAGTGATTAGTTAGAGCAATTTCCAGACAAGGACACTACCTAGATGGCACTCTTGGGACGTTCAATTCAGAGGCAGTGCTTAACCTAGGTTTTTCCTCCTTCAGCATATTTTAAGAAAGCCTACATTGCTCCCAGCTGTTCTGGGGATACAGAGAAGAGGATATTGGTATGAGGAGCTGTCAAGCTCTTATGCTTTTTTTTTTTTGTCCCTAGTGACAGTTCTTGCTGTGTCCCCCTTCCAACCACTATTCAGCTTAATCATCATTTAAACTGCCAGTTAGTTACTCTCATGAGTCTTCATGCCAGCTAAGAGTGTTATAGCCACTTTTCCATGATCAGACTAAGACATTCAAACCCCTACTTCACTTGCCTTTGCTGGATCTCTACGGATGCTGACACATGCTAACTTGACTCAGACTTGTCTGTTGCCTAAATAATCAGAACAATTGCTAACCTTCATTTAATGCCTTCAAAGAGGGGACTGCAGTAGTTTTTTGCTATCTGAAAAGTTGGAAGCATCTGCACTATTTCTCAGGAAGGTCATTCAAGTCCAATGCAAATGTGACACAGATGATAGATCTCTGGTAGGATCCTGTTTTTAATTAATTTAACTTAATCTACTTAATGGATTTACTTGTAAGTTATCAGAAAATTCATTCAGAGCTTAAGTGCTGTAAATTGGTAGATGGTACATGGAATCTTTCAACATAGTTCACAGAGGCTGAGCCCTTATTTTAAAAACAGCAACAGCAACATATTGGAATTGTATTCAGCTTTTTTTTTTTTTTTTTTTTTTAGTTTTTTATATATGAATTAAAATAATTTGATATTAAAATTTAAAAAACAGATAGCTT
>JAVCKT010034513.1:17056-27458 GCA_032273925.1 Rhynchotus rufescens
TTTGAGATGAAAATTTCAACACCAGATAGCTTTAAATTTCGGAAATTCCAAAGTGTAAGATGATGGTTGTGCAACACAAACTTAGTCCAGAATCATTTAATTGTTTCTTTTTTTTTTAGGTGACCGTACCTCATTTAGCGCAAGAACATTGACTTTTAGCTCACAAACATTACTTTTGTTCTCATTGCACATTGTTTGATAAGCCAATCTTGCTTATTTACTGAATATTAATCAAACTCTTCGAAAAACACAATTTATTTCCCTGTAGTTTCATTTATTTCCCTGTCCTTGACAGTCATCACTGTAGTATGCCAGTACATCACATTTTCTCCCACAACATTCTTGTTACATTTGGTATTTTTATTCCCTTTTTCCAGATGGAAACTGAAACAATGATTTAGATGAAAGGGCGTCTTTGTGTTGGGCACTATAAATTGAAGAGTAATTCTCACTGATGTTAATTGTAGCTGCAAGCTCTTAGCACTTCTAGTCAGGTTCTTAAGAAGCAGGAAGCAATTAGGGAACCCATGGCAAATACATATCTTGTGACATGTTATATGAGGACCATGGCAGTGGCAGGGTATGAATCTGGTTTTCCAGAGTATCATTCACTGCTTTAAGCATGAGCCGATGCTTTTCTCTTTCTTGACATCCCCTGACGCATTGGCTCCTCACTTTACCTTTTAGGAAAAAATATAGGGGAATATACTGTGGAACCAGGGAAAAGTAATAACATTTAAAGTGTCATGCACAAAGAGAGAGAAGATAGAAGAACTGGTATTTAGTTGCAAAGTACCCAAGGGAGATTATTTATTCTAGTTACTAGAAGCAAACAGAATCCATAACTCCCCAGGTACTTCATGTGCTATCCAAGAGCTATATTGCCACAAAGGGTCCATTCTCTACTGGAATTGGTATGAAGTATCCTTTGATATTAATGCATTGATTTATTTTTTCATTTAGGCATGTGCTGCCTAAGGAATGACCCAGGAATATTCAACTTCCAACTTGAATTGTATCCTCTGAGGACTGCACAGGACCACAGTGTCTGGTACTAATGCTTTCTATCATTAACTGGAGAAGAAATATTAGACAAAGAGGCTGTACTGTCAAGACAATAGGAACTGTAAGTCCATGAAAACTAGGGAAGATTTGACTAAATTAAATTTAAATTAAATTAAACCAACACATGTAAAGTACTGTAATGGTGGAGGGTGGGGGCTGCCTGTTTTCTTTTCCATTTTCTCTATGAATTCAGCAAAAAAAAAGAATTGGTGTGGAAAGGAATTGTGGAAAAAGCAATTGGGCATAAAATAAATGGCACTGTGTGTAGTCATCTGATTGATAATGGGTTATATCAAAACCTAGTATTGTTTATACTCAAGTGAGATGTGGCATAATATTCCATGCATTTTTAGTATGACTGTCTTTATATTTACTTGTTTAATGAAATATGAATATTGAGACCCTTGCAGTGCTCCTTCTTCTGAAGAAATTCTTTGAAGTGGAAAGTGGATATGTAAGGGGATCATTTATTTATGTTTTTAATTATTTTGGGTTTTTTTTTCAAAATTAGATGTTTATTACATGAAAGACAACACATGGAGGTGCAAGTAGTCAAAACAGGCAGTTATTTAGGTAAAAGTAATAGAAAAATATTGAAAAGAATGAGAAAATAAGGAATAGTCAAATTCAATGCATGAACATCATGTTTCTGTAACTCTGACCATTTTCAGTTTTATTAATTTATTACTGTGTATGCCACTTGTCAACATTTAATGAGCTTATATTTCTTATAAGATCTCCTGCTATAGCTGTTCCTTTTAAATAGGTCTGATTTAGCCCCCTGAAGTCAAATGGGAATCTCAGATGACAACAAATCAGGCACAATAGCATTAATAGATTGCATATTTAAATATCAACAAGGCAAGTAAAGCAATCTGATTGTATATTCCATTCTACTTCCCCTCATTATTATCCCCACAGGTTGATTCATGATTCTTTGAGCATAGCAACATTCAAAGCAGGTCAAAGAAACGAGCTAAGAACACCTTATGGTTTCAGCACTCCAAGAGAGTCAAGATTTCCTTGGCCCCATGCTCTGCGTGTGATTGCAGGTGCTGTACCTGCTGGCTAGGGGTGCCCTTGAGCTGTCCTTCCACCCTCTGGAAGTTTGTGGAGACATCCATACTATTTTTTTTCCAGGGATAGGGTCCCAGCAGGGGTGGAGATGAAGTTATTGCACCAGCTAGAGATTCACATGTGCTGGGGGAGATGAACCAGGAAGCTGAACAAGACGCAACTGCAGCTGCTTTGCAAAAACTTTGCCACTTGCTCCAAAGGGCAAACAACAATAGCAGAAATTAAACTAATTAGAGTTGATAAAAGCCCCTACTCAGAAACTTATCCATGGCTATTTTTTCCTACCTTATAGATTACACTTAAATAATTTATAGTAAAATTACATTAATGAATCCTCTTAAAGATCTATCTTTAAATAGATCTTTATCTCTAGTATCTCTATCCCTTAGTGCTTCCCACTGGAAAACATTTTGTCAGTGACCTCCTTCGTTTATAGTCAGAGAATTCCCACTGAAAAACCTCTAGAAACCTCAGCCAGTTACATTACGGTTGGGAAGTAATCAAGCTGCAGTCCCCCTGCTAACCATATCTCATAAATTTAGGGATTTATAGGTTGATCCTGTTATCTTGAACTCCATCTAGAAACCTAGTGGCAGCTGCTGCAGATCCAGAAATACTGTTATAATAATAATTTTGCTATAAAATGCTGCTTTGAAAACCAGTCATAGAATTGTTCCTCAGCTTCAGTTTCCCAGAGGCCTTAAGGTAAAGCCCCACACAAAATGTAATGGAACTAAATAGAAATAGGGATTACTCTGGCAAGGATTACCTCTGGAAGGAAGGGTCACATTCTTCCCCTTAGATACAGATGAAAATACTGATAATAAATTCTGTTTGAAAAAAAGTTTTAGCATCCTTCTCTATTACCTAAGCAGTAAAATTCAGTTGACATCTATCCAAGCTAATGAGGCCATTGTGAGAGACACCTTCATGATGCCTCTGCTGCACTAGGGAGTGTAGCCCAGTCGTTAGCTGGTGTAAATCAACTCCATTATCTTCTCACTAAACTGGCAAGCACTGTCACTCCCAAAGCCTCCAATAGCTTCAGGAATCAAATTGCCATCTTTAACTTTATATGTGTGCTTCAGGACAAAATGAAAGTGCTTCTCTTAATGCCCAAAAATCCCCTGCCTTCACCCCGTTCATTATTAGAATGTCTTGAAATTCCGCCAAAATGCTTAAGTAGCCGAAGAATAATCTCCAGAGATTAAGAGATCTGCAACAAAACAACAATAGGAAAGTGATCCCTAGAGTAAGGGCTTTGTGATTCCTCTTTTGCTTACATAAGCCTGTACCAGCTTCACAGAAGTTACAGTAGGAGAAGCAGCAAAGAAGAGCATCCAGCCCTACAATTACTGCTAATTACATCTTTAAAAATGAGGATTTTCAAATGTCAAAGGGGGATTTGGAAATGGATGGATAGCCTTATTTGAAAGTTTTCTCACAAAAACCTTTTCACGTTTCCTGTTACCCGTTGAGTTCCCCTTGCATTGCTTTTCCTTTCCCCTCAGTGACCCATTCTTTTTCCATATGGGGAAAAGAGTTGGGTTTTAACCTCTTTACTAGGCTTCTGTAGAAGCTAGAAATGATGAGAACATAAATCTATGTACTTTATTTCCACTGTGGGCATAGATTTTCTTCCTTAAAGATGTTTTTAGATTTGTCCAGGCGAGAGATTAAGTGGCACCACAATTATAACATTTTCTTTTCTTCCCCCCTTATTATCTTCGAGATTTACTTCCAGGATTACTTCTGACCTGGCCTTTTTCACCTTCTAAAGTCTGCTAATCTCTTGCTTCTGTTTTCAGCAGACCAGCCCTTAGCATCCTTCTTTCCACAACTTGTTTCTTTTCTAAGCAGACGGACGTTTTCCCCCTGGATCTTTCTCAGTCTTCATTTTTTCTCTGTCATAGCTTTCCATCAGTCCTCCTAACAAATCCTCTCTCACCATGCCTCCAAAAACCTGTTTTTTGATCCAGTGCTCAGCCATTTCACCTCCGGGCTTCCAGTCCTATAACTTGGAAGATAAAGCAATAAGGCAAGCACAAGTAAAACTAATCCCTGAAATGGACTAGATAATTCTCCCTCCTATTTTCCCCTAAGGCAAACACATTGACATTTAAGTTAGGTTATGTCCTGGTCATATGAAAAGAAACTGAAGTTGATCTATGAAGTTTTTACTGGTGAGCATTGTGAGTCTCACTGAGGTAAAAACTAAGGGCAGAACTTGACCCTGTGGCTGGAAAATCCCTGCAAACTTCTCCGGGTAATGGCAGGAAATCATTCTCCCTCTACATAAGCAGATCTTGCTGAGCTTGGACACTGAGGAAAGCTATTAATCCTGGGCCTGATCCTTCTTGCGTTAGTGTAAATCAGAAACAAGTCAAGTTTTACAGAAATGAAGAACCTAGAATTACTATGGGAATACATTCCTGGAAGAGGTCAGGAATACTGTTGCAAAAACCAGGATTAACCCTGTCTTCCTGCATTCTGGGCTTGCTGAGGTGAGAAACGATGTGATCTAGCAGACAGAACGAAATAAAAGCTGGGAGGCCTCAACTCTATTCCTTGCTCTGACAGTGACATATTAGGTGACAGTGAGCAGATCATTTCACTTCTGTAAACAAACGCTTCCCCTTTCACCTTTGGTCTACTTGATCCATAAATTCTTTGGTCTAAACCGGACCTTCTAAGCATTGTGATAATGTAAGTAATAACAAACTCACTCTTGCAAAAACTAATTCTAGAAGAAAATTAAACACCAAAATAACTTAAAAAATGTGGAAATAGCATATTGAGGTATTGTTTATTAAGACTGGGATTATATAATTCCACAGTGAAGAGGGCGGTTTGCTTCCACAAGACACATTTGTCACCAGCAGCCTCAATGGTTTCTTAAGATGACAACAGATCAGTCTGTCTAACTTGCAATTAGGGATACAAAAAGAGATTGACAAAAAGATCTGACCTTAATTTAAAAAATTAACATTGTGGCAAAAAGCAAACGAAGTGCATTTTCAGTTTAATTAAAGTGCCACAATTACAGTGTAAATAATTGTGTTTTATTAATCATCAGCATTCAAGCTTGTGACTGCGGTGATACTAAAGATAATTAAGTTGCTAGTACTGAGTGCAATGCCTTAATAATTACATAGTAGTTAATACAGAATGCTACCTAAAACTGGGAAGTTCTGCATAGCAATTATGTTATCTAAGGCTACTAATTACTCATGTTAATTTGGAATTACTTCATTTGCCTGTGTAGACTAGGCTTGTTAAACTGCAAGTCTCCATTGTCACTTCTGTCAGGTGCAACAGTGCTGTTGATTTCCTTTGGTTTCCAAAGCAATTTACAGTGTTTCACATCATAAAAATGGAATGTAAGGGAGAAATATCCTATATTCTGCCATTAGGGAGACATATGCTATATTCTGCCATTAGGAGGACCCTTGTGATCATCAATGTCAAGGCATAGTCCACCTTAAAACGTGGTTCTTAATAGTACTATTCTACTAGATGGAGAAATCAAAGTTATTTTTAGGATATGAAGAATGAGGACAAGAAACTAACGTGGGACAGGAACAGACCAGAATCAGAATAAAAAAGTCCCAGGTAATTCCTGCTTGCACTTGTAATAGTGAGGATTGTGCTTTAAGGTCTGGCCTTCTGAGTCAGGACATGAGCAGGGAGCTGTGAAGCCTGAAATACCAAATCAGTTGAACTGATTGTAGTGTAAAGAAGACATGTTGCAAGTAGCTTGAGTGCACAAGGTAAAAGGAATAAGAAAGTATCCTGCAATGAAAAATGAAGTGGTCCCATTTGTTAAATCAGTCCTTAATTTAAAATTATCTAGAAATATACAAGTCAAATGGAGAAGGTTTAACCAATGCTCTTCCTATGACTCTAAGCTATGGAAGCTTTCTTTCAGGTAAAACTCTTTAATTGTCTTATTAAGACAGAAGAGATTAACTGTGAAATGGCATTGCTTATAAAAGCAAAATATACTAGAGCGAAGTTTTAATTAGGGAATTTAAGAAGTAGGAAAAACAGGACACTGTAAATTGGGCTTTGTTTGGTCTCTTGCAGAGTCGTCAACTTTTAATTTTGCAAACTCATTCCTGGAAAGGAACCAAATTATGGTAAGGAACTAAAATAAAAAAAGTCCAGGAGAAACTGCTAGAGATACAAAATTAGCCACTGATAAGACCAAGAAACTTGCCAAGCGAAAAAAGCATCTATTTCAGGGTGAAACTTAAACTGTGTTGGACAGTTCTCTCATGAAGGAGGCACAGCACTCCAGCTCCTGCAGGATGCCTCCAGAAGGGGCCTTTCTGGAGAGCTTAGGATGTGGCCTTACATCTTTGGAGAAACAGCCTGAGTGTTTCTAATAAGGAGCTGGCGAACATCACTTTGATTTTCTCCCTTGATTTTATCAAGAAAATCAAGATTTTACAGTAACGCAATGACAACATCAAAAGCTTAAAATACTGATCTTAAGGTTTCTAAAACAAAATCTTTTTCTAGGTTGACTGCTTTCTTCTGGTACAGGGGTAAATTTTTAACTAATGTTCAGACATGAGCTCTATGTTGTTCTGAGCTTGTTTGAATAGGTGCTGTGGCTACGTGGCATCTCCAGAGACTATGGAACAAAAGAGAGGAATGTCTCCCTCCCTCTTCACTCACTCTTTGTGCACGCAGGAGCTATTTTTAATATCACAAATTAATACATATGGGGAAACAGATCCTCTCAGCAATAGAGCATCAGCGGCATCTGAGACTGAACGATGTGGAGAAGCAGGGCTGGCAGCTCTTGGGGCTCTGTTGCCTTAGGCAAAGCAGCAAATCTCTAGCGTAGTATCACCTGCATGTATCTTTACTGGACAGTTACTGAACGTACTATTTTGCTGCTGATAGCAGCCCCATTGATAGGGCTGGCCTTGCAAAGAAGTTAAATACATCAGAATATTCAGTTCTGCTCTTCGTCTTGTGAGTTCCACAACTCAGAGCTCTGGTGATCAAATGTTGAAGATGTGGCTGCTTTTACTTACCTTTTTTTTCCCCTCAGTGACTTTATTAGATCTGTATCTAGTTCTGAAGCTCATAATTTATATCTGCCTATTTTCATAAAACATATGATTGAGGACAAAGTTCTGCTCCAATTACTCTTGTGTAATACAATTCTAATAGATATGAATAAATTTAATTCCATATAGGGCATATTTGCTTTAGTGCAGGGCCTCATAATCATTGTGAAATTTGGAAACCATTTAAGAAGTCGAGGGCTGAAAACAGTGTTTTTATCTCCCTCAGAAAGCCTTCATGGATAGAGAAGTAAAACAATTCAGAGATTTGTCTCTGAGCTTGTTTTTCATGTAAGCAAAATTATTTTTCAAGAAAGAAACAATAATAAGAAAGAAACAATAATAAGAGACTTTTGTTTGCTCTGGGTACAATCCCAGATATGTCTAGCTTTTCCCAAGTATCCATAACTCCACGTTCAACTACTCCTTTTTTAAAGGACATATGGACAACAAGGCAAAAAGCAAGACTCACTCAAGTTGTCCTGTAGATCTGGCCCACCTTCAGGGTTCTCTCCAAACTATAATGAAGTAAATTCTCTTATATGCAGGAACACTCCTTGCATCTAATCCGTAATTTACCTTGAAGTATGAAAAACGCCCCCATCTTTTAGATATCAGCTAATTATATCATGCCAGGCAGATAAACATTTCCACTGCAAATTCACAAACAAGGAAACCAAGGCCCAGAAGGGTTAAGTAACTTGGTTAATAGAAGGTTTAAGGTTAAGACATAAATAGATTCTAGAAGTCTTTACCATGTTCCTCATGCTCTAATTACTGGGCTGCACTTCTGAAGGAATTCTCCCCTGAAGCGCTGCTGCTTTACAGCCACTCTCCTGGCTATATGCTGCAGACCATAGGCTCCCTGTCTTTGTTTGCGTGGTTATTTTCATTGGCTGTGGCAGCCTCAGCAGAGGCAGTTCACGTCTCTGTTCTGCATGTATAAGCAGGAGTGGCTGTTTTAGGAAACTGTCACATATCACTTGCTGGCAGCATGTGTACCATGAGAGAGAGGAGCACTTCTGTCTGGGAAATTTGGAGGTGAGCTACTTAAAAAGCTGGCCCTTCATCTGGAAAGTGGAAATATTGAACAGGCTGAGGCCCAAACTGCCTCTGATGGATAAGCTGTATCCAAATGCCTTTTCTCTACCACTGGAAAGGAGCAATTAGCACAGTTCAGTGGATGTGCAGCAAGGTCACACCTATATCTTTACTTTTTCTATATAAAGATATTCTATATCTGTAGCTGAACAGCCCCAGAAGAATATAGACCGAGCCATGCTAAAAAAATTGAACTTTTATCTGAATAAGGGTCAGCAAGCATCTGCTTCCCCTCCAAATTTCCCCCAAAGTACCAACATCTGGAGTTTTTCAAAGCCATGGGAGGCAGTTTGACATCCCTCTTCAAATGTTTCTGAGAATCTTCCTTACAAAACCTTACATATACAAGCCCTCATGCTGTTCTCCATGTGCTGAAATCAGTGGAATTATACCACTGTAAGGCAGAAAGGAGGGGAGAAAGTGGGCCCGTGAGAGGCCCTTCTGGATAGCAGTGGTGAAAATGAAGCCGTTAATCATCCCACTACATGGTGATGAGACTTTGCTGCCAGGCTAATACCCTGATGCGGTGTGGTATGGATGCACAGCCAGATGTGTTCTTGTCTACATTGGCATCAGAGGGAATTCAAGGTCTACGAGTTGGTCTGCTGGAGACAGAAAATATTAACAGTGTTATAAATCTGAATAGTCAAATTGATGAGGGACTCAGGGAAAATGTCAGTAAATTAGAAATCATTAGAGACATTTTGAGAAGCATAAAGGTTGAGAATTTTGGTAAAGAATGTGCTTATTATAAAAAGGACTGAATCCCAATATAAATGAAAAGACATTTTTAATATCACTTGCCTGAAAGAACAAGGAAATATATCTTTCTATAAGTATGCACATATACACATATACACTCAGACACACTGGCAAGCTTTTAAAATATCAAAGTTTCAGACAAACAATATGAGAGTAAGAATTTGAACAGGATGGGGAGTTGAAACAGAAGCTTTTAATTACTTCCTGATTGCTTGGGTCAAGTGTTGAATACGATAAAAGGAAAAGCAGAACAACATGATTTTCTTTTTGATTCTCTCTCCTGCTGTTCTCTGAATGAACGTAATGAAGCACAGAGTAAGGGGGGTCAGGGAGATTGAGGGTGGCTGGAGAGAGGAGGGAAAGGACAGACATACCAAGGGGTTTTGCTTTTGTGCATGAAAACTTTGAAATTTTGTTAAATTAATTATTTTAGGAGAAATGCATCATGGTATTGTCTGAGTATCATATTTGCTTAGCACAGAGTTATCAGTGCTTATCAGTCCAAAGAAAAGAGACCATAAAATTAACTGAGGGACAAATCTTGGTTTGCCTTCCTTACGAAATTCCTTTTTAAATAAACATCTTTTTAAAATAAGAAATGAGTTTAAATTAGAGAAAGAACTTTATGATTTGGCCCATTACAGGCTATTTCCATGATATCCTGCAAGTCATTTTTCTTTTGCGATTTTGTTTTTCCTCTGTGCCCCAAAGCCTTTTGAATATACCCTTAAATACAACAAGCTCAGTGTGGCTCTGGTGTAACTATCTGGTTTTCCAACCTTCTTTCAAGTAGAAAATTAGAATTTTGGACTCCAGTTCTAGTAATACCAATAGACTAATAGATTTTGAGTGCAGTGTGACAATTAGGCTAGATATTCCTTTTCCAGTTTCATGATAAACCCCAGTGGTCCAATGAATATCTGCTTTCTCTCAGATTTCAAGGCTGAACCCTTTTAGCCTCCTCAAATAGCAGTATTCCCACATCACTGTCTACAGGAGTTTGCTTCTCTCTCCTGCATCTGTATACAGGAGGCTGCAGGCAGGGAGGCTGCACTTCCGAAACAGCCCCATGGAGTCTTCAAGAGACAGCCTGAAGCCATGTGAGGAGTCATCAGCAGAGTTTTTCACTGATTATCACTCTCGTTAGCCTCCCTTGAGTTTTGTGCAGGTGGTGGAGTGCTACTTTAGTGAACTATGATGAGCCAGTGCTGTATGGGTTAAAATAATTTTGGGTATAATCTCATAATCTCCTAACAAAGTTTCTATTCTGTCAAGATTCACTGCACATTTCTGAACCTCCTTCAATCTCTTCCACT
>JAVCKT010034513.1:27473-39514 GCA_032273925.1 Rhynchotus rufescens
CCTTTTCCTTTCTTAGTGAGGTGCAACATTTTTTTAATGTTTGTGAGTAGCTCTATATGCAGAACTGCTGCATGCCCCAGACTTCTTAAAATAAATAAATAAATAGATAAGGGCTCAGGACACTGCAAATGAGGTTGACAAGCTCAAATTTCACAATGCAAAACAGATCACAAGCAATCTTCTTGACCCTTCTGTCTTGTATCCCTTTGTTTTCTTTACAAGATTGATGGATACTCCCCTTCAAGAAACATTAGAAAGGGCAGATTTTGAGGCCAGTTGGAATTGCCTTTATTGATGCACCTGATATTCCTACAGGGATCTAATTTGCAGCATGGGGCTTTGTAATTTCATGCTAGAACAGCATAAAATGGAAGAATAACTCATCCAGAAGGAGGGGATTATGTAACATAGTAAAAGAGAATCAACAGAGACAGTGAGGATGCTTTGGAAAGTCATCTTGCTGGTTCTGCAGTGCCATGGACCCACTAATTGGTTTCAAGAACAAAGGGAAGATATGTTACTAACAAGGGTAAAAAAAGAGTAGGAGGAAAGTAACTCAATATTAATAGATCTCAACTTCAGAATTCACTCAGACAAAAATATATTGCAGCTGAATAAAATCCCCTGCTACAGTTTAGCATAGTATATATATACAGTTTAGACTTCCTGGAAATGCAGATTTGTACTTTAGGACACTTACCTGTTAATGGTCGTTCTCCACAAGAAGCAAACTCCATTTTCTAGGTGATTGGCCTCAACTCTCTTGCCTTGCCAAAGCTGTGTGAAGATGACACTAAGCAATCGGACACAACACTCTTTGTCATCGTCTTCTATGCCTTGGGCTCTAGTGTGTTTGAAGAGGAGCTGTGTTAAAGAGCTTTGCTGTGAGGAATTCCTTCCCTGCCATGAAACACCTATAGTCTTAGCGCAGTCAAAGCACCTGAAGTGAGAAGATGATATCCTTGTCCTATACCAGGTCCCTACAGTTTATAGTCTCCCTCTTATGTAGCTGTAAGGGAAACCTTTGGGCCTCTCTGGAATTGTTGAAACTTTTGCTCCTGATATATTGTCATAAAATTTCTCTGACCATTGTTTCTGCAAATATATTTAAAAAGCACCAGTCCTAGTATTATGCTGTTTGCCACTGCATGTGTATGCTCAGCTGTTTTGTGAAAACGATTTATCTCTGCTTGTTGTTTAGCTCATAACTGGTTTCTAATAAAGGCATTTTATCCTGAAATGCTTCATTTTCTTAATAACTTATTTTTATTATCAAAGTCTTGCCCGCTGCAGCTGGTGGCCGGAGTCCAGAGGATTGTGACCTTGGCCCTATGTCATAGCCCAACATGTGAGAACTCTCCCAGAACCACAAATTCCAGCCACTGTGGCCGTCCTCTCTCGCCTTCCTCATGGTAAACCCACTGAATAACAAACTGTCTTTGACAAATGAAAACTTGGAAAATCAAATATGGGACCTCAGAGAAACTGTTGCAGAGCTGGATATCGAACACCAGAAATTATTGAAAGAAAATGAAGATATAAAGGACTGGAACAGGAGACTGCAGGCCAGTGCAGACTGTTTCAAGATATTAGTAGAGGACTTACACAGAGAAGTGGATAATGCCAGGGACATACTAAAAGGCAGAGAAAATAAAATCAATCAGACAAAACTGCAGAATAAAAATCTAGATAAAATCAATGAACAGCTGAAGGCAGAGATCATGGAAATGTCCTGCCAGATATCTGCATATCAGGATGATGAAATGTATCAAGAGTATCAAAGTATCAAACTAGGAGAGAGAAATATATGGTATGAAAATGAGAGGTGTGTGGAACACCTGCAAGTCAAACTGGAAGTGAAGGAGAAGATGTATGAGCAAGAAAAGCTCCGAGTCTGCCAGTTAAGGGACATGTTAGAAGAACTTGACAAGCTCAGGGAAGTTCAAAGGAATCACATTGCACAAATAAAAGCAGAAGTAGAGGAGCTGGATGGGGAAACTGCACTTTGGAGAGCGGCACATGAGACCAGTCCCCTGTCTGGTTGCTTACTGCATGAGTTGGCTGAAGCCAAACTTCTGGAGGACTCACTCCCTTCATTTACGAAAGAGAAATTCTTCTGTTACGTGTGGAGTAGCTTAAAGCTCTTGCTGTTAGTGCTAGTTTGCATTGGACTTTTCATTACTTGCTTTATCATTCACTGCCTTCCACTACTGTTTAATGACAGTGAATTTGATATACTCATACAAGCCATGTATCCGTACCTCAGTTTGAAAAATGAAGGACTGTTGCCATTTTAAGAATAGCTATAAAGGTTCTGCAGAGTTGTCCATGTCAATTTAATAATCCCTCCTTCCGTGCCTTAACGCATAAGTTCATGTGGGTTTTTTTAGAAATCAAGTAAACTTTAGGTATTTAACATAGGGTTTCTTGAATTAGATTGTTACTGAGAATGTATTTTATAATAGATAGCTGCATCCAGTAAAAACCCAACAGAATACTCACTGCCTCAGGCAAAGAAGACAAAATAATGCAGTTTGTGCTAATCGGACTGAAAGTGGCAATGTGCAGTACTTGATTCTGGAATTCACTCCCCTGCTAGCATGGCAGCATCCAAATTTGTTCACCTATGGGTCACATTGCAGAGCATATCCTTTTTTTTTCAGGCTTTGAGGAAGAGCATGGAAGAATTTAATAATGTAGGAGTATTTTGTATGTTGAGTTGAGGTTGGTTAAAAGGACCTTTCATTACTGGATGTTAATTCAGATGCTGCATATTTACATTTGACTAAAATCTTTTGTTTGTACATCTAGAGACAATAGGCACAGGGACTACCTAAATGCAAATAAATAAATAAATGCCATTTCGTGGACGGAAAATTAAATCCTAAAGACCAACATGGCAGCTGGCCAACTGGCAATCGTGCTGAGCCTTCAGAATTATCCCTGACATTTATGCACAAAGCAGGTACCTGAACCTTGCAAGGCAGGAGCTAACAAATAAATGGTACACAGAGCAAATACGATTCCGGAAAAAAAAATCTTAGGTGTATAGGGGAGAGCTGTGATACTATGGCATTACTTTCAGCAGTGATATATGCAGCAGCTTGCAGCCATGGCAATGAAGAAAAATTCCAGAGATGAAAAGGCTAGAACAACCCCTTAATCTCCTTCATGCCTGTCCTGTGTGACAAGAAAGTGTCCCTTTGAAATGAGAGAGATATCGTCTACAAGAGAAAAGTTAGAGTATGGAGAGACTGGGCAACATTCAGAGGTAAGGTGAAATTAGAACAAGGTTTTATAGAAACAAGGATGGTTTATGTTTAAAATGCTAATCTGTGACTCAGAATAATTTGATTTTCATCCTGCATCCTTTCTCCTTTTCCTCTGGCAAGTCACTTAATCTCTCCAGGTCTCAATTCCCCAACTAAATAACACAGCAGTAATATTGCAGATATTTCTTTTGATGTTTGAGAGCATTTGTTTGTTTGTTTGGTGTTTTTTTAACTTGAATTACTTTACAGAGCTGAGTAAGAGAATATTAGGTGAATAGTTAAACAAGGTGAGCTCAGAGGGAAGTATACCCTTGCAAAAGAGGAGTAGTAGTGCCAGGCATCTCTGAGTAGGAATCTATTACCCTGGACCAACATCAGCCAGAAGAGTTTATGCACACATAAAAAGGATTTAGTCAGAGAAAATGCCTAATAAAATCGTGGCCCACTCTTAAGTACTGACTTCAAAGTACTATTGTTACTGGATAATACTGGTAATGAGAAGTGAGCTGCCTGTAAGAGTCTTAATTGTACTGGCTGGCAAATGATCAACTACTGTAGTTATGCAAAGTCAGACTGATTTACTTAATCCTTGCTGTCCAGTTCCACGGGGAATGTCATGGGAAAAACAAATATTCAGTGGGGTTATTGGTGGAAAAGAAACACTACCTTGGCTGGTCACAAAAAAGGGGCTCCAGGAATATGTCCTGGGAAGGACCATAGAAGGATAACTGCAAGGGGTGAGTAGGTAGGTCTGTTGTCCTCTTTTTTCAGCAGGTCTTCTCTACCAGCTTCAGCTACTGTCCTGTACATATTACACAGCCTATGTCTGAGGGTGACTTAAATAACACCTTATAGACCTCTGTAAGAGCCAAAAGTAGCACTGGAGCTAGAAAATGTATTTTCAGTATAAAATGGTTACTTCACATAACATGTGGTACATTCTGCACACAGAGGAAATGCTGTTCTAATAAACTCTTTCAATAACTATAAGTCATACAAAAACAAAATTTTGCAGTTAAACAGGGGATAAACACCCAGAACTGAGCCAAAAAAAATCACATATGCAGCACAGTCCTATCTATAGTTTATATTTTTTTCTGAATGATGTATATAAATCTCAGATAATCCTATGATTTTTATGTCTTTCCCATCTTTATTTTACATAAAAAGAGAATTTTATTTATCATCATCATCAAAAAAAAAAGAAAAGCAAACTCATATTTTTAATAAATGTATTTTTATGTTCTGAATATAGCTGTAGGGCTGAATTCCTTCAGGGGAAATCTGTGCAGTTACAGTCATATGACAACACCTTTTAGCTGAAGTTACCATATAAGCCAGAAAGTGCTGCAAAATTCCAAAGCAGTAAAAGGGGAGTAGAGCAGGAAGTGACTTGAAATAGGTAGGTTTAATACAGACATTTGCTTTCCTTACAATTCACTACAACTCTGGTAAAAATAGCACTTAGAGCAGCCACTCATTACCTTTAACCATATATTTTCTTAATCTGAAAACTTTGCACACATACAATGATGAAAAGCAGCGCTTTTCGTAAACCTGTCTTATTTCTTCCCCTTTGATTCACTGCTTTTTCTGGCAGTCATTCCTCCCAGCTGCATTCCTGAAGGCAATTCAAGACGTACATGAACTCTCTTGACGATTTACATGTACACATACTTCATTTGCTGTAAGACTTTCTTCATTCTCCTAGAAGATAGAAGCAAAATATACTCTCTAAATACCTGGTTTGTATTTTCTTCTCAATTATACTATGAATACTATATATGTATGTATGTGTGTGTTTGTATGTACATATACATATGCATATAATGAGTGCTAAAAGCCTTGATTGCACAAAGACTTTTTGTGCTAAACACTCTATAATGTTAATTGACGCAGAGATGCTGCTCTGGCCATGTAGAATTGGAAAACACACAGGGATGTTAATAGCCCTTTTTGTGGAGTAGAGAAGAGGTGTGGTAAGACAACTTCCCAAGATCACACAGCTTACAGCTTATGGAAACTGAACTTATATTTTCAACAAGTCTAATGAGGTGAATGTTGGTCTTGTGTTTAAAGCAATTAGCTTTAACAAATACTTTGTTAAAAGTCTCTCCTCTAGGGAGAAAATAAATGTCTTCTTCACTCAGATACTTGTATTACTAGGAAAATGTGGTGACACGTAATGATCAAAGGAGGATTTTGGATCTGCTTGAAATATTTAGCTTCAGATATAGGCCCATTCAATCCAAATGTTTGAGAAGCCTTGGAGCCACAGCTGACTTGTATCCTACTGCCTTTCTGCAAGACCCTCTCTAGTCCGCTAACACCGTTTTGGAAGAAACCTGCTATGCAAGCACAAAATGGTCTAGATTTCCAGGGGTGCTGTTCTGCACCTCTTAAGGTCCTCCCTTGATGCTAGGGTATGGCAGCTCTGTGTAGGAGCAGCCCTCTGCCCCTTCCAGGCCCAAACTCGAGACCATCTGTGGACATCAGTGGCAACTTCAAAGGAAGCTGAAAATTTGGCCCCAGAGAAGCCAGAGCCAGCACAGAATACTTCCACTGTGTTTATTTTCAAGCAACTTATCCTGTCCCCCATAACTTGCTACTTTCAGCAAGAAAGGCTCTGGAAGAAAGTTGGAAATAGAAAATCAGGCTGCAGAATATCTATTGTATTATTTGAAAATAATCTTTTCCAAAGGGAATATAGACTGGGGACTTTTAAGAATATGGAGCTTTACAGCTGAGAAATGTACTAGCGTGTCAATGTGGTAATGAAGTTAGTTCTGCAGTGTTTGGAAAACAGCAAATTTCCTTCCAAGGTCTGTGATTAAACATCTAACAGAAAATAATGATTTCCTTGCAGGCGCTTAGGCATCAAATATAAAGACACAAAGTGAGAGCCAACCACAGAATGAACCTGCTAAATATCACTATTGAAAGTCACCATTATCCTAGAATCTTCTTAGTATTCACTGTTAATTATAAAAACCAATATCTATAGAATTGAAATGCCCAGTGGGAGAAAGTATGACATTTAGCTTACAGAATTTCTTCCCCCTTCAGTCCTTTTTCACACAAAATTGGTGCTTATTCAGTAAAAATCAGGAGTCGGGGGGGGGGGGGAGATAGTGTATTGATTTACATGCATATCTTGCTATTGCAGAGAGAGCAAAAGATTATCTAAATTAAAAAGAAAAAAAAAAACTGTTGTGCTGCATATAAGCAAAGATTCCTATAATGACCTTAAGTAAGCAGAAAAACAATGTTGGCTTGTCTGGGAAGGGTGGAGGAAGAGAACTATTTCTTCTCACTGAGATGAGCATGGGAAACTGTACCATTTGGCAGCCTTTACCTGGACCAGCTAGAAGTATTATGTTCAGCAGAGATTCACATCACTGTTGCCTGTTATCAGAATTTGGTTCCTGGAGGAAGCAGAAAATTGTGTTCGATTTCTTGGCTCTATATAATTACTCAGCAAGAACGATGACTACTTGTTTTCTCCTGAAATATATTTTTTAGAATCACTGCAATCCGGGGTAGAAGAGCTCACGAGCTTCTTTAGCTCATTTGATTTAACTTCAAGACTCAAGCCAAGCAAAGGAAATTCCTCCTGCGTAAAGCAGGCTCCTACAACTAGTGCATGACTGCTTCTGAGCATTTTGGCTGGAGACTCTACCTTGTAAGTGAACAAAGAGCATATGCATGCCTGGAAATGCTCTGCACTCATAAGCCTCACTTCCAATTGTGTAAGTTAATATGTATTAACTGCAAATCAGTTAAATCAGAATTGCAATTTAATTAAAAACTCCAGGCTAAATGAAGTATTAGAACAAATGGGAAGCTAGTGAAATTGAGTAGGAAGGAGAAGGTAAAATTCTGAAGAAATCTGAAAAAATCTAGGTCATCTGCATTACTACAAAATAATATTTCATTATTTCTCTCCTTCCTTCTCCTAATTTATATATTGGTGAGGGCAAAAATAAAGCAACTGCTTCTCTTCTCTGTACATTTGTTTTTTTTTTTTTTGTGAGAAACCTTTCCAGAAGACATCTGAACTTCATCTGAACACCTGAATTTCAAAGAAGAGGAAACAGAGAGGTGAAGTAATAGTAGTTTTCAAATACATAAAAGGTAATTTCAGTAAGGAGAGGAATAAGCTGTTCTCTTTGTCTGTTGTGGACAAGGCAGAGCCCTGTTCATTTTGCTCTCATAACTGTTTTCTCATCACTTTTGATACACTCTCTGGGAATTGTCGTGTTACCCAAATAGCGCTAAAAATAGTCTTTGCACTGCTACCATTTTCCTGGTGCATTATGAATGCACTTAAGAAATACAATTCAGGAAAGGCAAAGGGAAGCTAGAGAAAAAGGAAGAAATTTCTTCCTGATGATTGAGGATTGCTCTGCTCCTCTGAACAGCTGCCATCTGAAATTGTTTTCAAAGCACCTTCTCCTCACCTCTGTGGTGAATGAGTCTACAGAAAAACCTGGCATGAGTTTCATTTGAAATGAAATAACTCCCATCTTGCAGTGGACTGCATGATGAAGATGTAGTTATAAAATAAATAATGATTCAGCTCTAAAGTTCAATTTTGTCCCTATTAAGTTGCTCAACCAGGTGTTGAAGCCAATAGAATTTGCTTTTCCCGCTGTTGGAAAGCTATTTTGAGTGCAGCATGACTGAAGAACAGCCACTTATTAGCTGCTCGGCAGCAGCTTCAGCTTTTCGACAAGAATCGCCTGCAATTGCTTGAACAACACTTTTGCCAATAATAATCTAGTTCAATCAGCAACTATGACCCTGTGGTATGAAATTATGCAGTGTTTGTGATTCTGGTAAGTTATCTGCTGTTTATTCTAACATCTCTGTTTCATGGCCTGGTGTCGGATGTGAGGAAGGATGCACTGCTGATTTAGAGCTTCAGTTTGCTTTTAATTTTCTCTTCATCCACATAAATTCCCATGTAGTTTCAGCTCAGTTTGCATCCTGGCTACAATTCCTGAGTGGGGGCATTGTGCATATTACATAGTTGTCCATGTTTCATGCTGGAGCTCTTTCTTTCCGTGGTGAGGGATGTAATCCTCCTGTATCCCAACTGGACTGGGAGGATTAATTAAAGTTTGCAATGCACTGTGAGTTCCTTGCATGCTATTGAAGTGGAAATTATTGTTCGTTACAGCCAGTCTGAATGCCATCTGGGGTTTCCATGTTATTGTTTCAGCTCTGTTGTGCATCACCAAGCTTGAGCTGGTACCATGAACAAAGGATTAGCATTGCACTCTGCTGCATACTCAGTGCTGTGTCCAGCACTTACGTTTGGCCAAATACATCTTGAGAAGCTGAGCTCAGCACAGCAGGACTCCATGGGCTTTCATTTAACTTGCAGCCTGCAACATCCCTTTCCTTTTCCTGCACTCCCACTCTGGAATGGGCTGGATTCACAAAGCTAGATCCCATATTCACCTATGTCCTTGTCTTTTGAGTGACTACAAGAAAGCACGGTGGAACTGGGCTCTGCAATTTGCAAAAGATGCATCTTTTTTTTCCACATAGCAGAATGATACCCTTTGTACGGCATCTGAGGCTCTCAGGAGACGTAGTGAAAGGGACTGGTCTTGCCTGACACCCAACCGGTGATATAAGTGTCGGAAACCCATCCTGCAGTGTTCTTGTACGCTTGTGAAACCTGTAAAACTTAACCTAAAACCTGTTTTGCTTGACAGCTGTGAGATCCATCTTCAAGCTTGGTAGTGCCTAAATTAATGTCCGTGAACTAAATGGCATAGCTATGGGGTTTTTTTTCCACTTTTATGCATCAGCTTTAATTCAGCTAAGAAAGCTTAACTGTCCAACGGGCTTGTGAGAGTTACCTGGTAAAAAAAATTGGTAAGTTGTCTGAATTTGACTTACTAACGGACGGATTTTGCCATACATCTTAAGTAAATTCATATATTTGACTTTCCTAAAAGGAAAAGAGATACAACTACACAACTATCTCCATACTAATGATATTTTTGTGAAACTAATAGATTTTAATGCTGGATGCTGAATGCTAAATAAGCATGTGTCCAAATGTTGGTCACTGTCCTACTGAGTCTCCTCTTCCCTACCTGCTCCATAGCATCAGGCTCTCCTTAACCTTTGGGGTGTCTGTCCTGGTTTTGTGAATGAGTATAAATAGATTTGTCAAGAATTCTGCTCTGTGGAGGGCAATGTCATGTGCATTGGCTTGTCCTCTTCATGACACATCAGCTTCTGCTTTTATGATGAAAAGCATATAGAGTATGTTCACTTCTGAAGTGAATAGATTGTGGAGTCACTCTAGGGAAGAATGCCTACTTGATGATTTTCAAGCAATCACTCTATAAGAACATGTATTTGTTTGTCTCTGCATGTCCCCCAGAAATTTCTGAACCTTGTGTCCACTTTTGATTAATATTCACTTAGTGGTTTCAGAGATATTAAGCTCTTAAGGATTTCATAAACATAGGCTGCTGATTGTAGAGGGTAAACCACATTAATGACCCCACCAAGTAATGGTTTCAGTGAAGGTAATAGGTATTTGTGGCACTTGTCCTAATATTAGCAAAGCAGGACATGCAGAGCTCAGAAACATGAGCTGCCTCTTGCTCATCCAGCCAGGATGACTGGGAACAAGGAGATAAAGGTTATGAGGGACAGGAACAGAAAACTCAAAGTGGAACTTCAGGTAAGACAGTAATGACAAATCTGTAGGAAAAAATAAAGTGATTTGGGAAGGAGAAATTATGGATGGATGAACTGGGAAGGACATAAAAGAAACTAGGAATTAGAATGAAAAATATGGGAGAAAATGATGTTTCAATTTTTTATTATGAGATAAATGTAATTTATTGTCATTATAGCTTCTTTAATTACCTTTCAACTTTTTTTCTTTAATGATGTCCATATGTTCCAAGTAACAAGGTTTTATGACTTTTGTTCCCCCACCTTTCCCATGGCTTACATTCCCCCTTTAATTGCGAGATTCACATCAGATGCCTTGCCTAATGTTTTTGCACCAGTGCTTCCCATTTGTAGTGATAGGCACTTGGGGAAAGGAGAACACCTGTCCCTCCTGATGGACAGACACTTGCTGTTCTTGGGGACGTCCACCAGATGGCAAAGCTGGGGTTTCTGCACAGCTTTCAGCACCCCTTCGGAAGATAATTTAACCTCGAGAGCACTAGTTCAACAACAGATCCTTTCCTGGACAGATTTTAAAAAGTGGTTATGTTAAAGTGAGTAGACTTTATGTGGGGAGGGAGTTTATTTCCTGGGAAGAGTAATTTAAAATTAAAGATGCACTTAGAAAATGGTGGGAGTTACAAATGTGCAATGTTCATTCTGGACACTTCAAATCCTATGCATGAGGAATACAAATCTCAAGAATCTCTAAATTAAAACCACTAATTCTTTTATTTCTGTGGAAATAAGTATAATTGTGATGATGATGTTATGTCTAATCTGAAATTCTTGTGGCTATCCTAGGTCTCCTTAGTTTTCCACAGGTAAATAAATAAGCCACAAGCAGTTACACAAAATTCCACAAGCTAGGAAATTGTATCTTTTTCCTCCAATCTGTCTTTATGAGAGAAGATTGTATTTATGATTTTCTTCCCTCCCGACATACATATGCATAGATATATATGTACCATTTTAACCATGCTGTCTCAAAAGACTTCTGTCATTTAATCATTGGAACTTCCTTGCACGTATGTAGTTTTACAGTGCAAAGAATTTAGGGTAGCAATGTCTACTTTTTAAATCTACAAAAAGAGGCTATACCGACACAGTATTTGTTATAAACAGAGGTAACTGCATCAATAAGCTTTGTACCAGTAAGTTGCACATCTGATGTTGTAAGAAAGGAATGTTTTTAAACTATAATCACTTGGCGTCATTTTACATTGCATTGCCGCTTCTTGTATTGCAAGGTCAAGGCAAGAAATGAGAAAATCAGGTCCCTTTTGCTTCCTCCAAGCAAATAAGCACTTCTCTCCCGCAAAGATGTCTACACTGGCATGCTCTGAATACGAGGAAGAGCTCCCTGGAATCTGAGACCCATGGCCTAAGTCTGGAATGGCTGAGCTACTGAACCAAAGTAAAAAAAGGGGGAGAATTCACCATGTTGTAAATCAATGACCGCATATTTTCTGCTTTGTCATGTTTACTAGTGGCAGGAGCAAGAGAAGGATTATTTGCTTTATTAGATTTGTATTTGCAGCCCACGGTTCTGCAGCTTGCCTTGGCCGCAGCAGAGGCCGTTACAGCTCCTCTCTGCTGCTGCCTGCCTGGCTCGTGGCTGGTGTCAACTCTGCTCTCTCGGGGCTCCTCATCAAGCACATCCTGTAGCGCTCATTTTTCAGAGCATCGAGACACCCGCAGAAAGATGAGCAGGCCCTTCCTGCGACACGCAGAAGTTACTGTGTTAAAAGGGAGAAAAAAAAAAAAAAAAGTGCTATATTTGGAGTGTTCCTAATTGCACTGTTCTATTTGCAGCTGCTGAAATCTGCACCAGAATTTTAATTAACAGCAAAAGCCGCGCAGCAGATCCCCATAACAGGAAACAGTTATTTAAATGGGCTTTGAGAGGAGCAGATCTTTCTCTCCCACGGCAGCAGCCGGGTGAACATGAAAGCTGCTCGTGTTCCGGGGCAGGCCAGCTCACGCGCTGACCTTGGGTGAAAGCGGCTAAAACGGCGCTGGTTGCATAGAGCCCAGGCGAAAAATATAGTTTAAAAAAAA
>JAVCKT010034514.1:1371-29802 GCA_032273925.1 Rhynchotus rufescens
CTCTCATTTATGCAGCTATAAGTTCAAACACATATACATAAATATATGTAAATATACCTGTGTACTTGTTCAGAAACACATACCCATACACACACTAATACATTTCAGTGTACCTATATATTTGTGTGTCTATATGTGGATATATGGATGGAATTATAACATGCTTCTATTGATTACAGTGTTTATAAACAAGTTGCTGCAATGCTTTGGGACTAATGTACTTAACATTAGAGGCTGATTGCAAGGGGCTCCATAGAGTAACTGATTTGAGAGCAATGCCTTAATTGTGCTCTCTTAAGTGAAAATCTGTAAAGTAAGGTAAAATAAAACTGTAAAGGTCTGTAGGAGAGCCTGCTCTGTTGGAAGGCTGATGGCTGCACTTGATTGTACTCCCAGTAATATGTAAATATTTTCTACTCCTCAGAGCTCCATTATTGATCGCTTTGGCCGCCGGATTCTCCTCTGGGGTGGCTATGTGCTGATGGCACTGATACTGGCCTTGCTGGAAATAAGTCTTCTACTGAGTGTAAGCAACAACCTCTCTCGGGGCGCCCTGTATCAGGAGTGCTTGTGCAGTTCAGCAGAATGTCAGACCGTCACCTCCCACAACCACAGGACTCAATGTGAATACAGACTCACAGCCCCTTCTGCAAGGCCTTTTTCCTTTCTTTGCCCATCCTGCAATTCATCTTTCCTAGTCAGCCTTTTAAACAGTCGGCGGAAAACATTTTGTAAAACCGTAGGTCTGGCATAGTCTTCCTCCAGCTCCCTGACTTCTTCAAGCCACGCTTGTATCTTGTTTCACTGTCCTTAAAATCTCTAGATGGGCATCCCTGCCATCCTATTTCCCATTTGCTGTCCCATGCCTCCTCCAGCAGGAACTGTGTGCATTGCACTTCCCACAGTCCCTAATTTCCCCCTGTTCCAGAACTTGGCACAAAGCTGCACCCCTATGGCCCACCTCACAGTTTCCATAGAGCCCCTGACTCACTGTGCACTGCAATCCTTTTCTCAGCCCATAACTTCTAACTTCTCTCTGTTCCACACATGTTTTCTGATTAATGAGAGTTTAAAACTTTTCTCCAAAGTTGTATAACTGAGTAACTTAATCAAGTTAAATTAGAAACAATTTTCACCATGCCCTAATTAGTTGGAGTTTGTTATTTGTTTACCAGACCCAGGTATGCTATTCCCATGTATCATCATCCAATTAATTATCCTTCTCCTCCCTCCTTTCGCCTGTCTAGGATCAGTTCTTTTGGATGCGTTACTGCAATGTTATTCTCATCTTCTTATTCATCATTGCCTACGGAATAGGACCAGGCAAGTAAATCAATGTAGGCAGCAACAGCAAACCTCTGGATCATTCAGGATAAGCACAGGCTGTGGATGTATGGAAACATAATTCAACTATGTGAATGTATTGTGAGAAATCAGCAGCACAGCTTTGACTGAAATCAAGGGAAGCTCAAATTATGATGAATTAATGACCTGAGAAACAATTCCTTTAAGAAATGACTTCAAACAATTCAGATCCTGATATCTGGACTGTATTTTGGAAGGTGTGAGTGTTGTTCTGTGTACATACACTCATCTGCCTTATCCCTTTCTGGCTTGAGGGCAGAGAAAACTCTTTGAAAACATTTGAGCTTCCCCAATTCACCTATGAACTTCAGCTCCACTGAAGACTGGTATCCCCCTGCATGCAGAGCTCTGTCTCTTAGTGTTGCTTTGTTCTTGTCTTCCTCTCTCAATGTCACTGAGTTACATGTGGTGGAAATGCCAGAATCCAATTTACAGCTCACTACTATAGTTTCATTCAAGACCAATATTTACTGTTTTAAGTTATTACCCTCTCTAACATTAAAAGGCAGCTGTAACTATTGTAAGAATTATTATACAACCACCATGAATGTCTTCAAAACCTAACGATCTCCATGAAAGCAGAACATAATTTCCTCTAACGGACAATAGAGAGAAACAGGCCCTTAAAACAAGATTCATCTCCATATTTTAACTATATATCTTAGGTGACTGCACTTCAGGGATGCCCATCTTTCTCTGTAGACCATAAAGGAAGGCTAGTTCACATGGGGATGGCTGTGGGGATGGCTGTGCTGTTTACAGATCTCCCCTACCCTGACTTATTGGGGCTGTGTTTGTTCAATATTGCTGCGTTTGTCTCACTTTGAGGCAAAAGGTTAACTCAAACTCCCCAGGAGATCACAGGCTGCACAATATTTTTTTTTTATCATTTTTTATGTTTTTTCCTCAGCTGGAGCCTTCGCATCTGTCATGAATGAAATCTTCACCCTCTCAGCAAGGTCTTCTGCTTTTGTAATTGGTGGGATCGTCATATGGCTAGGACTCACTTTCACTGGAATGATTTTCCCCTTTGCTGTCGTATGTAATTTAATTTAAATCTTCTCTTTCACTGTCTCATTTTAAATTGGTTTTCTAAGATGGCCTGGACAGCAAGATGCAATGTTTTGGGGATGATCAATTCTGTAGATCCCTTATTGCTGGTGACACATGGAGAACACCTACCTAGAACACTTCCTCAGACATCCTCTGCTATCAATAGATTGAAAAGATAAACAAATGTTCCTTTTGAAAGTCACCTTGTTCCTCATTTCATAGGAGCAGCTCAACCATGATCAAGAATCTACAGGCTCAAGGGTCATTAGGGAAATCACTCATTATATTCTATTTTTCTCTCCAGATGGCTCTTGGTCCTTTCTGCTTCCTCATCTTTATTGCTGTCCTGATCATTTCATCGATTCTTCTATATCTGTTCCTCCCAGAAACAAAAGGCAAGTCAAGTACAGAAATTGCAGAGGAATTCAAAGCACGTCAATTTAAGAAGAAACGTCCTCAGACTGTGGAGAAGAATGCTATTGAGGAAAATACATATTGCACCAAGCTCTGACAGGCCACCACAGGCAACTTCACTGACAAAAAGCCCTGTTGCAAGGTCAGAATGAAGACTAAACCTTAACATGGACTCTTCTCAATAAAATATAACTTTAAAAATTATTTTGTCATTAATCCAGGTCATCCCGTTTTACACTTGTCTTCAATTTTGCGTTGAGGGACAATGGTTCTAGAACAGCTGTGCAGCACAAGGACATTAGTCACTATGGACACTTCTCAGAACTAGCACAGAGGAACATTTCCAGGGATAACACATCAATTTTACACCAAGTCATTTTCCTCTGCAACCATTTGGAAGGAACGGGTTTTGACTCTGTCTTACTTGCAACAAAATTCTGCTGAGAGCAGGATGAAGGGGATGAAACACAAACACAACTCTCACAAACAGTGTTCTTATCTCTTTATCCAACTCTACTGTCAAAGATCTAGAATTGGTGATCAACACTGCAAATGAACAAACGTCAGGTAGAACAGCACTGAAAACTCCCTCTTGCTCCATTTTCTTGAGCTGACGTCAGGGGGCCACATATCCTGACCACCTCAGCAGTGACTGTGAGGGGTCAGCATGGCAGATACAAGTGACACCAGCCCTGACTATCCCAACTCAGGTGTCTGCAAAGGAAGCCCGATGTCTCAAAAAGGCCCTCTAAAATCACCTATTCATTAGGCCCCTTTGTAACAGCAGAGATTGGGGGTTCCAGTGCTCTCCTCGTCCTCCAGCTTCAGAAGTTGAGGTCAGGATATAAGCCCTGAGTTTGAAAACCCTGCGGAGGACAGGAGGAAGCCTGGGGAAGGGTGGCTCCCTTTCACAGCCAAGTGAAGCGTCTTAGACAAGGAAAGGGAGAGCAGAGCATTCCCTGCTCTCATGTACCCGTGCTTTGATAATGGCATTGCATCAAGTATCAGATCCTAATGGCAATGAGATAGGGGCTGATTTTCTGCGAAACGATGAAAATAGTTTTCATGCCAACAGACATAGTCACTGGCATCCTCTGTGGCAGCGCTTCTATATGGCTAATGCCTTTAATGGGGAATTTCTAATGCTTGTTTTGCCTGTTTACAAATAAGAACATTATTCCTCTTGAATTAGTCCTATGAAAACACATATATAACACATATTTTCTCCCAAAATATTCCTTTTCTTAGCTTGCACAGACTTCACATGTGGTGCAAGTACAAGTGCGCACTCCTGAAGGGGCAATGCTCCAAGCTGGCAGTGCCCTGTCACACAGAGCTGTGTGAGGCACGAACCTTGGGTCCCTCTGTCCCTCTCTCATTGAATCCAAGCAGGCTCACTCTGACTTAGCCCCAGAAGTTACTTCACTCTGGGCAGCCTTGCAAGGCACCTTCTCTAATTCCCTGCTTCAGGAAACCTTCCACCTGAAGCGTTTCTGCTCCCAGGTTGCACAAACCCTATGATGGGCTCAAGCTGAGCAGGTCTTCCCCTTGCCGGCTCCTCCAAGTACTTGCTATTGCTGCATCTCTTCAGTTACTGATAAACCAGATCGTATGCAATTAACTCAGCAATATTAATGTTTGCTTGTTGCTTTAACCTCATGCTTTAACCCTATTCCACCTACTTGTGCAAGCAAATTCTTATTTTAACTCTTCACCTCGCCTATCTTTTTTGCAGAGAGAGAGTGATGAAAGTAGCCTCTCTTCTTGCAACAGTCTCCTCTTAGTATCACTGCTTCTGATCTATTGCAGTGACTGTCACCTCCGAGAAGCTGCACATTTCAGTTTCTAATTTAGTTGACATCCAACAAAACAGAGGACTAGAAGTGGCATCATAACTAGCAGGGCTGGAATGACTGTAGCAACAGCGAAGGAGACAAAAAGGCCTCTCATGAATTCCCCATATTCCCCTAGGAAATTCATCCATCATGAAGATTTTCACTTTTGTAGGTCCAGCTTCAAGTTAAATGTGATGCCACACAGGCAATCTACTGCTTTCAGCGGCAGTTTCTGCCCTTGGTGTGTTTTCTAGGTCTGCTGTCCTTTCTAGGTTTCTACCCTTTGGAGGTGCAGTGCACAGCCTGGGGCTTGGGAAGGCCTTTTCCCACGCTAGGGTCCTGCCTCCGTGAATTCCTGCGCGCTTCGCTCCGTGCACGCTGCACTGCAGGGCCTTGTCCCTAGAGCTGTAGCTGGGGTGAAGCGGGTGTTTCTCCTGCTCTCCCAGACCGCTCCTGCGCTCATCATTGTGGCAAACTGTGCAGTCCTGCACCTCGGCCCCTGCAGCCTCCTAATAATGCTCAGGATCCTTTCCCTGTTCTCTTCCTGAGCCACCACTTCCACTTCCTTAGAACTTCCTCTATGGAAGCTGAGCTGTCCTAATGCCCTAGACACAAATCGTAGCCTTCTCCCAAGTGCTCGGCCTTACGAAGGCCTTAGCTTTATGTAACTCTTGAAGTATTCTGAGTGGAGAAAAAGAAACCCAGTGTCTCCTTTTCCCCTTTCCAACAGAGTCCTTTTCCTTGCGTCACAAGGTATATAATAATTACTTTACTTTCTCAGTTACTTATTTGGTATTCTTAACTTTTACCCTATTTCCTACCATTGGGAACTTTCCCAGGAACTGGAGGAAAGCTCAGGGCAACATAAGCGCCACACTAAAGAGACCATTCTGAGGGAGCAGGAGGAGGAAAAGAGCAGGATATCATGTCCATTTCTCAGTTCTTTAAGGCCTTTTGATTTCTAATTACTAATAATTCCTTTAAAAGAACTGATGCATGGTAAAGCTCTAAGGAGATATGAATATAAAGGACTATAGCAGCGTCCAAAGAAGGTGGTATGTGGGGGCCAGCTTTTAAATCAGTGCACAGGGCCCAAGAAGAAGCTGTGAGCCAGTTCTCGCTGCACTTGAATGTTTCTCCATGTGCAAATTTTCCCCTAAAATTGCTGGTAAGTTGAAATAGTACCAGGTCATACAGTCAACTGCAGCTCTGGACCGTGAGATAGACCCCAAAATCTAACAGAAACTACACTGCAAGCTGGTGGAATTTGTGCTATTTGAGTAATTATTTTGCTCAATATTTGCTCAGTAATTATTTGCAAGGTGAGCAGCACCCATTATCACATAGAAACCCCTGACAGTCACACAATTTCATAAAAATCATTCTGTAATGAAAAAGAAGCATCAAAATCTCAAGGCAATAGAGGAATGAGTTAATAGCTAGGCAACCTCAACTTCTATATATCCAAAATGTTAGTACTTTTTGCATTTAAGAGAAAATCCAAAATGCTGAATCATTCCAAATGCCATTGCAAGCCAGAATAAACAGCATTTACTCTTCAGCTATATAGACAATAGTTGGTATTGCACAAGTAACCAAGGTTTTGTTATTAACATATCTCTCCTCATTTCTTCAGAGTCAAAGTATTTGCACTAAACTCCTCTGTAAATAATTGCATTTAGTGCTTCACTGGCTGAAAGTGTAAGTCCCAAGGATGAGCTGGGACATGAGGCTTCCAGTTCCTTTTCATCATTGGCCCCTACCCCTTCACAGTCAGATGTGAAATACCCTTCCCTAATATCTACCTGACACACAAACTCAGAGCAGCTAAATCAAGCTTTGAAACTTCCTACATGTACTTCAAGCCTAACAGAGCCGTGTGCCTATTTTTTTCTGCAATTAAATGATATTTATCATGCCTGCCAAACTAAAACCCAATAACACATTTTTTATTTCATAATAAGCATAATATCTAAACCAGATACCAAGTACTTTTTGCTCTATATAGATTATAGCATGAGATACTGCTCGGTTTGTATCACAGAAGTATTTTACTGAAGCTGGACAACTGGTTTCTTGCCTGAGCGATTCTCCTTTCCCCTTCCAAACCCTGCCCACCCCGTAGATGCAAAACTTCCCCTGCTTTGAAATCTCTCCGCCTGCCGACTTGACTAGACACAATTCTTTCCTGAAATATTTAATCCCGCAGTGCAAACTTGGTCCGGTTGCAGTAACTATAAGTCAGTTAAGATAAAATAGTCAAAAATTAACCCTCCTGCCGGGCGCCGCTGCCCGTGGCCACCGCGGCAGGCAGCGGCTCAGCTCCCTGGCATGACAAGGGCACCGCGCGGGCTGCGGCTCGGCCCGGGGCAGCGATGGCCGGCTGCCTCGCAGACATGGTGAGTGCCGGGGGCATTTACAGCTGGGGCACTTGGGCACAGCAGCAAGGAAACAAAATCAGCATCTTGGTGACTATAACAAGGCTCTTGTTCATTGAGGGTCTCACAGAAGCAGTCCTGCCTCACTGTTTTGAGGTATTAGGGATGCCTGCACTTTACGTGTTCTGTCATCCCTCTGGACATATTTTAACCTAAATGTTTTCCTTTAGAGAAAAATACAGATTTGCTAGGCTTACCTGCTGTAAAAATAGGTTTGTAAAATATTTCACTAATTATTTAGAGTCGGAAAAGGCAGAGAATAGGGCAGCTGCTGGAAGCTCGGGGTCTCGAGAGGGGTGGATGTGGGAAGCAGCAGCGCCAGGTCCTCCCTATGGCTGAGCCTGAGCGAGGCTCTTGGGGAAAAGCATCTCCCTGGGCAGACCTACCTCTAATTTCGGGGAGAGTTATACGGCAAGGCCCCTTTGAAACGCTGCTGTTTCTTCATTCACTCACATTATACAGTGTGTCATGTTGCAAAGGCTGCTCTAGTGCAGTAAGTCTTCAGAACAGTTTCAGCTGTGTGGTTTGGGCCACTGTAATAAACTAGGAAAAAATCAGTGTGTGATGCCTACTCTCAAAGTTCCCAGGAGATTAAGATGGGGGGTTGCTTGGGACAGACAGGAGGGGCAAGAGCTCAGAACTGGCCACAAAATAAGGGGTAGATCAACTTGAAAAGATACCTTTCTGCTGCAGCAGAGATGGTGCAAAAGTGGCACACACTGGAGCTTCTCTCCCAGAACTGCTCTGCTTACTCCTCTTCATCTAGCTAAAAATAGGGATTTCCAAGGGCCTCATTGGAAAAGCACGCTTCAGGTTTCCGATTTCTTTTTGATTTTTCAGCTGTTATGAGCAATTTCCAAAGGCTCTGACAGAAAACTTGGGTTGAGGGATCACTGCCTACTGCTGAAGGCGATGCTGGGTACCCAGCACAGCGCCTGCCTCTCCAGTTAGATAGGAAAGGTTTGCCAGGTACAGAGGGCCTGGCCACTACTGTTGTCACAGGTCTGAGCTGCAGATAACAGATAACACGGCCACAATCCAGGTCACAGAGAGGAAGGTAGGACCTCTCTTTCCAAAACACTCTCCCACATGTGTGATCCTGGACTGTGGAATGACCTTCAGTTTACTACTCTGTTAACTGGTGGTCAAGAAGGGGAGGGAAATGTACCGGTTTCCAAGCAAGCCTGCATTTCTTGAGCTGCGTGTTGGGAATTCCCAGGGGGATGTATTCCTCCCACCACGACAAGCACAGGGAACATGCCTGTTTGAAAATTACTTCAACAAATAAGATGTGTCTGGAGAATGAAGGACACACTTAAGGAAAAGCCTGAAACTTTTGAATCTCAAACTTCAGGAGATTTTATTCTACCGCTGCAGGTACAGTACCATGGGCTCTTCCAGATGATCCCTATCCTGGGGATTGCTGGAACATTCCAAGTTGGATATCAAATTTCTACCATCACCTACGTGTCTCAGGTAGGCAAAGACTCATGTGGCACATTGGTTATGGGGGACAGTGAGCCTGTAGCCTATGAGGAGCTTGAGGATGCTCCTCTTTGTCAACCTGCAAAAGTTTAATTATGGTATTATCCTCTTATGATTCCTTCTAGTTATGACATTACTCCATAAGGCAGAGCACAACAACGTGTAGGAAAAATACAGGAAGAGAGAAACCTGCAGCCTGTTGTTTATAGACCTGTTCCTCAGAAGGATACTGATTGCAGTAGAATCTGCCTGCTCTAAATTAAGATCACGGCACATTTTATATTTGGTAGTCTTGTAGTCTACCTATCTTCATGTAAGGTAGACAAGTGCTCTAGAAAAATGTGCATTATCTTCCTGCCCCTGACCATCACAAGTAAAAATCCTAATATATTTCCACTGAAGAAGCTGGGCATCTGTGACAAGGCACTCTGATTAGGCAGAAGTTCCCTTAGAAATGCCATAAAAGTGGTGTTTTCAGTCTCCAACAGTAAGTTCTGAGCAAGGAAATATCCAGGGGCTGGCACTGAACAGGCACTGTGTTACCTGGCATTACTGGCACGTTTCTGAGAGCAAAAACTTGGAGAGAAAAACAGCAAAATGCATCTGGAGAGCTCCCAAGGGACATTCGTGCTGTTCTTCATTACAGATCCATGCCTCAATTTCTCATATTTAAAAACAATAAAACAACAAATGAACTGCTTTTAATGGCAAAATGAAAATGCCGCACTCTATTACACTATGTCTATGAAAAAATGGTCACTGCTAGGGTCAACCTGACATAGTAACTTTGCCTAAAGCAGTGAAACTATATTCTAAATTCTTTTCTAAATTCTTTCTTCTTTACCAGCATGTTAAGGCATTCATCAATGAAACGTGGCTGGAGCGATACGGTTACCCCATCCACCAGGACAACCTCTTGTTTCTGTGGTCTCTCATTGTGTCCATCACTGGTATAGGAGGCCTCCTGGGTTCTTCAGGAAGCAGATACTTGACTATCAAGTTTGGCAAGTATGTATGTTCAAAGACAATTTGTTAATCAAATGTTGACTTAAGGAAATGCCTGTTGGGGGTTTTGAATGTGAGGCAGGCTTTTAGGATTCCAAAATATAAATTGTATAGCCCTGTGGAAGTACAGATCAGTCTTCAACCAGATATGGCAAACTAAGAAATGAGAAAATAGCCACCTTTATTTCTTTATAATAAAGAAATATGGTACCACTTCCCTTAGACTATCTGCCTTCTCTTCTGGGACAGGTTACACTATATAGTGCAGGAAGCAAATGACAGTGCCTACGTTCACAGCCCATTCAACAGCTGTAACACAGCAAACCTGGCAGTGGTGCTCCCACATTTCACTGCTTCTTCCTCCTGTCTCGTGGATAATCAGCTGCACTGCCAGCCTGTCACAGCCTCTGTGGTTACTGAGGTTGGGTTACTCGAATAAGCTCAGGAGGAGGGTCATAATTTGACAAAACTAGCAAGATTATTTAACCCAAACATCCAACACGCCAGGAGTGTAAGAACCATTTCCCTCCTGATTTACAAAAATTCCTCTTACTTTCTTGCACTTACAGAAAGAAATGTCTCCTGTGCAACAATCTGCTGATGATAACAGGAGCACTTATCATGGGCTGCAGCAAAATAGCCCGATCCTTTGAGATGATTCTAATCGGACGCTTCATGTGTGGCATAAGTACAGGTGAGTGATTCCTCCCACAAGTCAGCAGCAATTTCCCATAACGTTATATCTCTGTTCAAAGTAAATAACTCTTTACCAAGAAAATAAAATCTTAAAATTGGCAATCCATTCTCAGATGATCTTTGGTAATAGATAACAATGAATTTTATCCTGACTCTGTATGTACCTCATAAGAAGGATATTGAACCTACTTCAAGCATTGCTTTTTGGGGATTATATAAAGAGCAAGGCAGAATCAAGCAGGTCCCTCTGGTAGGTGGTACAGAGATCAGTGAACCTCACCCACAGGGACCCTGTAATGTTCTCCCTCCTGCAAAGATCTATTTTTTGTTAATGAGATTGCTTACCTCCATCACTTTGCATTCACATAAAGCTATAAGAACAACATGTTGCTTTCAGACAGGTAAGAGGGGCTGTGACCACCACTGGAAAGAGAAGCTCTGGTTCTTGGACTAGTTTTCAGAGAGTCTGAGTTACTAAGTACTTCATTCATAGCTGCAAGTATCGACTGTGCATGAAATGACCAAAATTGTTGCTGGATGGCAGAAAGGAAATACTTGTGTTCGCCTCAAATCATGCAGAATCCAACTTTAAATCTCTGGGAGTAGACATACTGCACCTTATATTTCAATCTACTATGTAACTTCAATCTTCATACCAGCGCTTCCATAAAATTGTGTCAGCAAAGACAGAGATCATGCTCGTAACTACAAACAAACTAAATATACTCCCTCCCTGGTACTCTATTTCTTTTAAAATACACTCAGAGTCACAAGAAACACAATGATGAGGCTATATCCCAAATTTCACATTTCTTGAGAACAGGAAACTGCACTGTGGAAAGAGGACAGGAACTGAACAGTTTTGTAGAAAATCTGGTACTGAAAAACTTCATACCCAGGTTTACGTATGAGAAACCATTCAGTGCTTGAGACAGCTACACTCTGTATTGCTTAACTAGTTGTATGCAATTTTATTTCAAATGGTTATAAATATTTTCTTCTCTCCTATAATTCCCTCCTCACCTCAAGGTCTATGTGTTCCTCTGCATCATCAATATGTTGGGGAAATTTCTCCTAGGAAGCTACGTGGATTTGCAAACTCTACTGCCTCTTTCTTTTGGTCACTGGGAAAAGCCGTAGGGCAAATTGTAGGACAAAGGTATAATACATTTGATTCCCCACCTGATTTATTTCTGGGTCCCCTCGACCTTTTGCTTCATCCTCTGCTTTTCTACCTATTCCTTTCTGTCCTCAAAATACAACCCAAAGACCTTTTCTTCTACACGCACATTTTCTCTGCTCCAGGGAGCTGCTGGGCAGACAGTCTCTGTGGCCCATCCTGCTGGCCTCCTGTGCAGTTCCAGCGCTGATCCAGCTGGTCACTCTGCCCTTCTTCCCTGAGACCCCCCCATACCTCCTCATGCAGAAAGAAGATCAGGAAGGCTTCAAGAAAGGTAATAGGGCTCCAGGTTCCTGTTTCTCACTTGAGGTTTGATTGGTTCGTAACCTTTTTTCTCTCCATGTTAAAAAAAAAAATGGGATGGTTTTCTCCCTGCTCACTTCTGTAATGACTCTGTGAGCACCTACCACAGTTTGCTGTAGTTTCCAGGTAGCACATAAGCCTGTTTCTCGCTACAGTTCTGCAGCATCACTACAACACCCACCTGCTGACAGCCCAGAATAGTCAGTTTGCTGGAGTAACGACAAAGGGTTGTTTGCACAGCAGGTCTCTGCAGGGAACCCCTGAGCTCTGGCTGCTGTGCACCCTGCTCCTACTCTGATAGGAGAAGAATGGAAGGAAAGAGGGTGCCTGGGCAGGGAGGGAGTCATTCTGCACACCACAAGGCCCCCCGGACTGGCTGTGAAAGGGGGGACAAGGTCTGGAACACCCCATAGGACACTGCTGCCTCACACTATGGACACAGCCCGTGCAGGTCTGTGCTGACAGACTCATGCATTATCTGCTCAGCAAACTCCTTAGTCAACCAACAGCAGAGACGAATTAACATGGCAGATCTTGCTCTCCTTCTTCACAGCCATAAAGCAGCTTTGGGGTGAAGGCCGTCACCAGGCAGAGATTGAAGACATCATGAAAGAGAAGGCAACAATGAAAACCACCAAGATCTTGAGTGTCCTGGAGCTAATAAAGGAGCCGTCTTTGCGCTGGCAGCTGTACATGTTAATCACCGTGACTGCCACAGTTCAGCTCTGTGGCATCAATGCAGTTGAGTGCATCTCCCCCTTCAAGCCTCAAAGCACTTTTCGATAATCTTAGATGGGATGTGATGGCTCCCAGAGCCCTCTTTTTCCTCAAGGTTCTTCCAACCACCATCCTGTGTCAGGCAGCTCTGCTTTATGGCAGCAGCCTGCAGGCCTTGGCTGGGTGACCCCCTTTGCCCTGCTCCAGGTCCTTGCTGGAACTGCCCTCCTCAGTAGTTAGACTTTTGTAATAGCTGCTTTTGGCAACTGCAGTAATGTAAAAGTGGCAGACTCCTCTCCTACAGATGAGGCAAAATCTACGTACAGTTTGTTACTGATCCCAGCAGCCATCACCTTTTGGCCGGTGCCTTTCAGCATCCTCAGGCACATGGTGCCGGGATGGCTGGATGCTCACACTGCCCTTAAAGCCAACCAAGGAGCACACTTACTGTTCCGTCAGCTTCTGCGCTTCTCTCCATCCTCCTCACCGCAGCACTTCCTTAGGATCTTTTGGGAGCCACAGCTTTACGACTCTCTGCAACTTTCTCCCCTCGCTAACATCACAGTGAAGCGACACCTGTAAACAAAACACAGAGCTGAGTGTAACACAGTTTGCACTGGAATCTTTATCACACCAGCACATCTCCAAAGAGTAGCAAGGACACTTGAAAAAGAAAGTACGCTCATTTTACCCCCACATGACTCCATCAGCCCTGTTCTCCTGTCTTGCGAAAGAGGAGTATATCTTATAGTCATTTTTCTTGTTTGGATGTGCTCTGTAAGTGCTAATATACTTCACTGTTTCTGAAAACACTTAAATCAATTCCCTGTAGACCTGATTTTTAGACAGCTGGAGTAATTTTAACATTACGTAGATGGAGCTTTTTTTAGTATAGCATTTTGTTTTTTATTAAAATAATTGAATAATATTTTGCAGTGTTTTTGTCTGCCAATAAAGTGAATGCTACAAAAAGAGTGCAGAAGCCCTGCTCACTCCAAAGCTGAGCAGCTTGCTCCTCGGCTGGGAGGTCCTGCTGGGGCAGTAGCACACAGGAATGGCTAAGGGATCATTTGCTGTCTTCTCTTACTGTCGTTTTCTGTCCCCAGATCTACTTCTATGCTTTTGAAGTCCTCCAGGAGGCCGGATTTGATGAAAGAATGATCTCTTATATGTCCCTCTCTATCGGACTCTCTGAACTCCTAGCTACTGTGGTCTGTGTAAGTCACGTTACTGTGGGAATGAATCAGATTTTGCGCTTTTGCCTCCATCTGTGAACCTGACCCAAGTATTTGTGTGAATTGTCTCCCTCAGAGCTCCATCATTGAGCGACTGGGCAGGAAAACACTCATATCAGGAGGCTACTGGATCATGGGTTTCCTGCTGGCTGCTATCACAGTGACTCTCTCCCTACAGGTAAGGAAGCTCTTGTCATGGCAGAGCTATTTATTACTTCTATTTCCAGCCCTCTGCTTCCAGGTAGGACCACGCTACTAAGGAAAGAACATGGGGCTCAGAAATTCCAAAATTACTTTGCTGTTAACAGCTCACCCTCTAGGGCAGATAGAGGAGAATATCATGAAGAGCAAGTTTGTCTGTGCATAGGTCTAGATCTCTCTCAGCAAGTCCCCTCTGCACTTCTGCCTCCCCTTCGACACGACCAGGGAGCTCAGCAAGGAGGACACAAAGCCCCGGGAGCCAAGCGCTGATTCCTGATTTCATCAGGCAGCAAGCACAGATCCTGCTCAGCACAGGTCAAAAGACAGCTGAAGGAAAACTTGTTCATCCGTGTAGCTCTTAATATGATAAGCAACACAATAAAGAGAGCAGAATCCCTGAATCAGTTAATTTGAAGTTTAATTTTGGTGCAGATAACATTGGGAATGCACATGCTTGTCCACAGTCTGCAGAGTCTGCCAGTTCCTTTCTACAGGGTCACTTCTGTAGCTCACATTTCCTTGCCAGTTCCTACACACTAGATTTTTTCATGAGGTGACAACGCTCAAAACCAAGAACCCTTTCTCATCTAAAGTCACTCATAGATATATCGCCCAGCAGTTTGTTTGCATTGGTGTTTTTTGGTTGTTTATTTTTTTGTTTTCCTTTCTCATCTGATAGCACTGGTATTTCTGGATGCCGTACTGCAGCCTCTGCCTGATTATCTTGTTTGTAGTCGTCTTTGGAGTTGGTCCTGGTGAGTGTTTAATTCAACAGAATTAAAGGAATCAAGTCAAGTGAGCTTATTAACATGGTGGGAAAATAATGCAAAATATTCAGTAAACACATAGCATAAATAAATTAATGCAATCTAATCTTGTAGCCATTTAAACATCGTGGGGGCCAGTCAACAGCAAGAAATTTCAATGCTATCAGATACACACTGAGAAAAATACAGAAAAAAATAGAACAAATGCAGATAGGAAAAAGTTTTTTTTAGAAACAGCAAAAAAGAGATTTTAAAAAAAAGTGAGAATTGTTTTAAATTAGGCACTGTATAACTTTACATCTTATCCCACATAGACAGTAGTGCAGGAGGCCTGCTTTGAAGTGGTCCTTTTCCAAATACAGACTACGTGATTCTCTTTAGCTTAAAATAGCCTGGTTTTACGTTTTTAAAATGTTTCCTTTCCCATATGACAAAGTTGAAATTGATTTCCTAAAACAAAGCTCTCATAAAAGTCCTGGGACTTCAAAACACACCTGAAATGCCCAGGAAGTGAATCCAGGAAGATCATTCACTGATGATCTAACAGTATCACACAGGAAATTCCTATTAGAAATAAGATTTGTTATTCCATTCTTACGCAGCATTTATCATGACAAGACGTTAGACATTTACAAGCGCAAACTTCTGAATTCTTGAGCTTCCCCAGTAAATTTATTTGAATGAATTATTGTTCCTTAATGCTTGGAAGATGCCGCAGATATTTTCTCCTCTTAAAAACAGCAACACATTCAGGTTTCGAATGACAGCACACGATAGTTGTCTATCTGTTGACTGTGCACAGGTAAATGCAATCCACACGTTCAGCCAGCACATGAACAAGTAACATTTCTTATGCCTGTTTCTTTTCAGCTGGTGCCACCGTTTCCGTTAGGACTGAAATTTTTAAGCTGTCGTGCAGACCAGCTGCCTTTGTGATCGGCGCTGCCATGAACTTGCTGGGGGTCTTTGTGATCGGCACAACCTTCCCGTTCATCGTGGTGAGCGACTTCTCCTGGGCCTCTCCCCGCTGCGCTGGCTCCAGAGGCGGCTGCACGGGAGGAGGAAGAGCAGGAGATGGTCACGCCAGCCTAGCTCAGCCTCTGAGGCCACTTCTGTAACTGAAACGCCCAGATTTGCGTCCAGATTGCATTCATATTTGTTGAAGTTCAAAATGCCACAAACCTTACCAAGTTCTATCTACTTAGGGATGCAAAATGCACCCCCTTTCCCCCCTAAAAGAAGCAGCAAATCAAAGCTATGCTCATCTTCCTCTTTTATTTTGCTCTTCCCTGCAGGAGAAACTGGGGCAGTTCTGCTTTCTCATCTTCATGGCGGTACTTTTCACTTCAGGGACAATAATCCACCTGTTCCTCCCAGAAACAAAAGGAAAGTCGATCATGGAAATCACAGAAAATTTCAACAGGCTAAACTTTAAGAAGAAGGGTGTTCCAGCAGCTCCAAGTCATGTCCCCGAGGACTACACCTTCTGCACCAGGCTTTGATTGGCCGTTAGGGGGAGTCCAGCTTTCTAAAAAGGAGTAAAAAAAAAAAAAAAAAAAGACATCCATAACTTAAAATGCCCAAAATGCCCAAATGGACTGTCAGTTTTCCTATCTGTCACTTAAAGGGTTTCATTTTGCGAAAACAGCACGTTTTTCTCAAGCACTCCGCTCTGGACAATATGAAAGGAGGATCATGTCTGATACCAGGAGAGATTTTTGACTCCAAGCATTTTGGCTTAACCTGCTAAGTGTAAATCTCTTTTATAACAGGGCAGTTCAAACACGTTGGCACGTTTAGATGTATTAATGCTGTGCTGGTCACAGAGGAAGGGCAGACCCGTGATCCTCTTTCCCTCTGTAATTTCTGTGTGCTTGTACAAGACAGAGGTGGGAACAGTGGAGTTCTTGGCTGCTCTGTCTAAGACGATCCATTTTTCTTCAGTCTATGACAGATTCAAGAAAAAATTCAGTTCAATCTGAAATTTAGTTCCTAATTCTTCCTGCTATTCTCAGATAAAGCTGAAAATTGTTCATGAATTTTGCAAGATAGCCTGATATTATAAAGTATCACAGGGATTAGTTGCACCACAGAGTTTTTTGCCATACACAAACTCAGAGGATATCATTGCTTTTCTTTAAAAAGCATCTAATTTTCTGTATATTTCCCTCTGTTAATGGGAGGTTCATGTTGTCTGATAGCAAAGTGGTGCTTGTATTACCAAGAACACGGGAAATACCAGGGCTCACGGTGCAGCTCAACATACAAAATAAGTACTAAGCAATAGATTTTTATAGTAAAATAATATTTTTATCTCTCATATTATTGTGACTGGCACTCTTACTTCAACTCACACGAGGCTATTCAAAGAATGAATCCAATTGTTTATCTTAACTGTTGCTTTTTTATTTTACTGGAACTATTAAACAGAATTAAAATGGCAGATTAACTCATCACAAAACTTCTGGCTTCCACAAATGTTTGCTTCCCATTTTTCCCATGTTTCACATCAAATTCTTCATTAGGGACACTTGGCTAGGAAAAACCACTCCTCGTTGGTGCTCACACCTTCAGTTATTGGGGGGGGTTCATTATTCCTGCCTTAAGACTGAGGGACACTTCAGACTTATCAGTAAAAACTAATGTAGAAAACATGAAGAGTCTGTAAAGTTAAAAGAGGGTGGATTTTTTTGAAGTGCTTCATATAACAATATGGTTAAAAAATACTAGAGATTTGGAGACAGTGGCTAATACAGCAAGGAAATCTTCCCATACAAAAAGGAAATCTCAACTTTCACAATGCAGAATTGGCTTTTCCTGGTGAGTCACTCTGAAAATACCCTTACTGCCATTACACTAATACCTCAAGACTTTGGAAATAGGACGAGAATGGCATCATGTGGCGCTGCTCGAGTGCCTCGCGTCTCTCCGCTCGGTTATTCATTAGAGGGCATTAGGAAAGCCTTCCTGCAGCGAGCCCCGCCAGCACGAGGGCAGCTGCCCCGTGGAACATTAACGGGGCCATGAAGCAGAACAGCAGCTCTGCGGCAACCTTTGCCTGGGCCCAGCGGAGCGAGGCTTCGTCTGGTAACGCTCTGTGCAAAGCGGGGCTGCAGGTCCAGCTCTCCCTTCCTGCTTCTGGCTCATAGGGAATGCAAGTTGCCCAAAGCCACTAGAATTATCCCAGTTTTTTGGCAAGGAGCAAGAGTGGCCATGGCCTGTGAGTGGTACTTAGTGCATGGCCAGGCCCTAGAGCCACAGAGCTCTGCGGGAGGTGACAGCCACAGAGAGAGGGGCGCCTGCTCAGAGGCCGTGGGGACTGTCCATGTGCCCTGTGTTTCAGAGCCACCAGCTGATAAGCAAGACAAGCCTCAAATGCAAACTCCAGCCCAGACATAAACCCTTAAAACTGCATCGGGGGCTGCTCTCAGCTCGGCACAAGGGCACAGCTCCGGGCTAGTGGGCCTGTATTAAGAAGAGCAGAGCACAGCAATAAACCCCTCAACTCTCTGCTCCTATCAACCTTCAGCTTCATTTTGGAGAGCTCATACAGCAGCACAAAGGGCAGCACAATACGCTCTATTCCAGACACCAGCTGCAGCACCAGTACAGTGCACACGTGCACTCTTTGCATGTGACATGTGCTGTAGCAAACATGACTATCTGTATCCACCAAGATGCTTACAATCTCTTCATCATTTTCTTTGACTGAGGTGGGAAGAGCAAGTGATCTAAGCCATTTAGCAACTTAATTCATAAAACCCCCTCTCAACTATGAAGTAAATCAAATTAGAGACTAGGAACTTTCCAGCTGCAGGAGCAGAGCCTCCAGGAGCAGGCAGCTCTATGGAGGTTACAGGACTGTTTTGAAGCGATCACTTTGGGTTTTTTTCATGGACAAGAAATAGATAGACTACTATCAAATGCTAGAGAAAAAAAATGTTGAATCTTACTTGCCCAGTGAAGGAAAGGGAGTATTAAATATTTATCTGGTCAAGCCTGGTGTGCTGCTGTACAATGGTTAAGTTCATACCCCATTTCAAAATGACGGAGCATTTCAATTCCTTTAAGTAATGATTAAGTTCTGATGTGCTCCAGTTGCCATCCCATGAAAAGACAGTAACTCTTTCTTATTGTATGTCAAAGTCCTACAGTTCACTGTCCAAACCCATCTAAGACTCCCACCAGATAACACTGCCTCTCCACCTCTCAGCTCATGTTAAAACAAGCTAAGGTTACCGGAATCATGTCCAAAATCTCAGGTCCCTATCCCCTTAGCACAAGACTGAGCTGACAAAGTTCCTCCCCAAAGGAGACCACCTTGTTTACTTGGGCTACACAGAACTGTTGGTTGAAATATTTAATCCAACAATTCTAAACTTTGTACAACAGCTGAAATAGGTGTAATTAACTCAAAAACCTTTAAAGTAAAATTTAACCTGAGTAACATGGGACTAGCTCACTGACACTGCTATTGCATAACGTGAGCACTTGGTTCCTTTGGCAGGGACTAGCCAGTGAGCGACACGAACAAACTCTTTCATAGGAGATGGCAACCTTCTTCTCTGACCTGGTGAGTATCTGGTCATTTTTTCTGTGCCCCTAGCTTATAAATGAGCAAGCTAGCATAATAACAAAGAGGCAAATTCCTTAGAGATTGTAGGCTATTCTGGGACAGAGAAGGGTTTCTCTTTTGCATTTAAATGTCACCAGGAACAACGGGGCCTGGGTCCAAGGAAAGTCCTTTCAGTGCAACGCAAGAAGCAAAAACTAATAGCAGTCTTCACAGTTCCACTACGGACAAAGTTGTCATCCTCTTGTGTTCTGAAATAAGATATTAAAATATTGCCAATTAGTAGGCACTCTGATTACTTTCTATGATTGTTTCCAAAGTAATGAATAGATTAACTATACTGCAAAAGGCTAAGAAATATGTATCACAAACTTTATACAAAATAAGCCTCCTAATTTCACCCAAATATGGGTAAGAGCATCCATTAAGATTTTCCATAATCTTAAACAGGGAAGAAGTGATATGTATTTGTCACTCCATTTCTCAACTGCCAGCAAGAAGCTAATTTACTTTCCTTTGTTAATCTGCTGATTTTGAAATTTGTTGACTTGCGAGTTTATTGCAGAAACAAGAACAGCTGACCAGGTGAGTTATTAATTTGTATTTCAGTGCTTTTGCCAATTTGCAAATGCCCTGCATTTCAGACAGGATGTTTAAGGGAATGCCGAGTCTTAAGATCCAGTAGCTTCTAGTCTCAGGTAACTTGGAAAATCCAGCTGCGAGCTAATTCACTAACAAGTCCTTGACAGATGGGCCAAAGCAGCAGAAAAAAAAAGCAAAAGCTCTTCTAAGTACCTCCCAGGCCAGCACTATGTGTCCTTGGACTATAACGTTCCTGTCTCACTGCACTTTTCACCAGCTCCTCTGCAGCCAGGCACTGAGCTCAAAAAGCACCCAGGGAGCTGCGAGCTGCTGCAGTTCATATGTGACACAGAGGAGCTGAAGAGCAGTGTCCTCCGTGCTGAGTCGCTGTCACCATCCTGCTCTGTAACACGCTGGCTGGAAAGTCTAGGCTGTTTCAGGATGATTCCAGACAGCCTTGCAGGCACCTGGAAGAGGAACAGATGGCCAGTGGTATCACATACCTCCAAAAGGTGTGATAGGTAGTTCTTATTTATAGATACAATTATTTCATGAATCAAGCGGGTAGCCCATCTCTGTCCCTAGCCCTTGGCCAAGGCAATTTTAGGCAGATAGCCTGGAAGATGTCAAGCCCTCCAATATGCCAGAATCTGCTTTTATAAGGAGAAAAAAATAAAATATTGAGCAAGGAGAAGTGAAACCACAAACCAAATTCAGGAAAAACTTTGTATTAATTCAATTACAGGGTATACTCCAAATTGTTATCCTTTCTTTATTACATTGCAGAATATTACTTTCTGGAAATTAAAAAAAAAAGAAGAGTAAAGAGATCTTTTCATTATTATGTCTAAAGACAGAACATAGACAGAAAACAGAGCAGAGAGTACAAGAAAAAGATGCAAGTTGTTAATGCATGGCTTTTGGGGCACAACAGTGCAGTCTGATGCAGGCATATTTCTGTAGGCTGCAGATAAGAAAGCTGCTGCCCTCTTCCCCATCCCGGTTTACCCAGCCGACCTGTCAGATCCCGCAGTCACGTCGGGAGAGCTGCACTATCAGGAACATTTTGTTACAGAATTTGTTACAGATTTTGTTAATCCTGTTCTCCTAATTTTAAGCAAAGTGGTAAACTATCATTCTTATATATCAGCAGTTAGTCTTGCTATGGCTCTGGGGCCAACGACTGCATTTTGGTCAGAGGGCTTTGGGGAAAATGTTTACATCCAAGAGGAATTCAAGTGAACAAAACAGATTTCCAGAGGGGAAGGACAAGTGTGGCTAAAGACTCCCAGCCCTGTGTGAATGCAGATTTATGAGAAGCTGATGGGCCGTTGTGTCTGCTCTTTGCAGATTCAGTTCCGAGGACTATTTCAAATGATCTTAGTGCTGGGGATTGGTGGCAGTTTCCCATATGGATTCCATATTTCTGTGATCAACTATCCTTCTGTGGTAAGTGGCATCCTTCTGCTGTCTCCCTGGAGCTGAAAGTGCAGAATGGAGAGTCTGAGTTAAGGATTCACCTCACACTTAGTGAGAGGAAATTCCTCTGCCTCCACACAGCATTACATCAAATGCATAGAGCACTTTCTCTCATCTGAACAACAAGAGACTGTAAAAACATGGAAAATAAGACCTGGGAGCCTGCTCCTTAATTCAAATTAAAAATCTTGTATCTCATGGCCACCTTCAGAAAGTTATACAGAGTCCAGCTTCCAAAGCAAGTTAGGACTGTATGTCTAGTCTGTACTTGATATAAGAATCATATGTGGTCTTTTGCCTAAAACAGCCTCTTCTGAAAACTTTTCATTTTACTGAAGTTTCAGTTTCAGTTACAGAGGTTCTCACTCTCATATTCACGGAAAATTGAAAATTCAAATCCTTAACATGGATCATAACTAGAAGAAAATTATCCCAAAGTGTAAATGTATTTTCGTTAAGATAACATGATTCAATAACAATTGTAAGATTTAGAGGGTCTGATTTCCGGTTTATTACAGGCAAAACATGGCCACAGCTATCAAAATCAGCGATCACAGTGTTGATCACTATCAACACTATCTCCTAGATACAAAGAAAAGATTCTTCGCATTGTTAGAGCTCATTCTGAGAGATAAAGTCTCTCTCTAAACACTTCCTGAATTGGATGTTTTCTTACTTCTCCATTCTCAGTGGTCTTTTTTGTTTCTTCTTATTAAATTATGAAAGAATAGGCATTCTGCTAATGTGTGATCCAAGCTTTCTTGCAATTCTTGAATGTCAGCAGATAAAACTTCCTAAAAGATCCTAAAAGCACAGCTTCTGTTTTCAGAATTTACTGTCACAAATTTGGTGACTTTTCAATGTGATCTCAGCTAAGCTGTGTGACCAAGGGAAGCCAGTCTTTAAGGAAGTCTAATGTTAGAATCAGAGGTTAGAACTGACTTACAATAATCAAACAACACGAAGGGAGCTGATACCATTATCCAGTCAACTCTCATTTTGTTTTTCAGCACATTAGGAAGTTTATTAATGAGACGTGGATAGAGCGAAAGGGCTCTCCGCTCCCTCCCGAGACCATCATGCTGCTCTGGTCCCTCATTGTGTCTGTCTATGGGATAGGAGGATTCCTGGGCAGCCTCTGCTGTGGCTACCTCACTACCAAATACAGAAAGTAAGTGCTCCTGGTAACAACTCAATAAGCAGAGTAATAACTCAATAATCAATAACTCAATAACTCTCTTGGACACCATCCTGTGCCACGTGCTCTAGGTGACCCTGCGTGTGCAGGGGGGTTGGACTAGATGATCTCTAAAGGTCTCTTCCAACCTTGGGCATTCTCTGACTCTATGATGAGAGAACAAAAAGAACAAGGAAATAGCCAGGTGAATGGATAAACCTTTTCTTCTTGTTTGAAACATTCTAATCAAAGACTAAGCTGTTTTTGTTTGCCATTGCACCCACTTCTTTCAAATTGCAAGTTTCATCTTGTTCATCTGAGCCCTTCCCTAATGAACTTTATTTCTGGTAAGGACTGAATCACCAACACTGGATCTGTGCCTCTGGGAGTACCAGCGCTGTGTAACTATCTCTCATTCTGTTCAGGATCTCACATGACTCCCATAAAGATCTTCCAAGCTCTACAACCCCCAGGAAGGAGCTGTGTGTCTTGTGTTGTAACGTGTACGCAGTTCCACTAACCACTGGGACTAGAATGTGTATAAATAGAGTTCCTAAAGAGTCAAAAAAGAGTCAGCTTTCCACCCACATACCCTCTTTCTAGGGTGACAACCTTAAATATTCCTACCTAATCTAATAAAAATGTGAACTGAATAGACAAAATTATTGACCTATAAAGACACAAACCGGAAAAAACAAATTCTCAAAGAGACATCCGTTCTTGGCCACCTGTTTTCCTGAACGGCAGTCCCAAACTTCCTTTCCCCGTGGACGGAGAAAGGATTCCCCATCAGTCTGGTCTTTCTCAGTGCCTTGTGTGTAACACCACTAATTTCATTTGCAGAGAAATTGGCAAACAGATCTGCTTGGTGTGACCCACTTAAAGATCTGCTCCACCACCCACTGATCCAGAGGCCCCCATATGGGTCTCAACAAACATCTTAGCCTGCCTGTTCTTTCCTCTCAGGTAAGTGCCCCCAAGAAGTTTCTTGTGGGACACTGCCTCATCCCACACTCGCAGGGTCTCCTGAGACTGACCAAAAACAGCTTCTCCTCTTCCTGTGATTTTCTCCTGTGGGTTATTTAACACAGGATGACATTGTTGCTAAGTCACAGAGTTCCAAATAGAGGATCTCTGGGAGCTCTTACCACGTGCAAGAGCATCAGGACTCACAAGCATCAGGGCGAAACAACTAGGTGTGAAAGATATGAATGATATGAACATGAGACATCAGGGTCATGAACACAACCAGCCCACAGTTCACACAGAGGCCTTTTGAAACCTGCCTGTGGAAAACGCTTTTTGTCACCTCCCAACGCCTCTAACTGCATCCGTTTGGCAACAGTGCCACTGACCTGAGCCGTTCTGAAATGGGAGTCATGGAGTCACATTGTTCCTGGGGAGCAGCCTCACATTTTATGAGCAGTTGCAGCCATTTAAGTATTTTGGTGATAGCGTGGCCAGCAATCCCCTTCCCAACTTGGACTGCGTAGAAATGTGGATAAGGTGTTTCAAAGGTTTATGTTCTAAACTAAGCCACATTAAGGAATTCCAACCTGTAAAATCCTGAAATTTTAAAGAACTACTTTGACTATCCAAAGCCAAAACTCTTTCAGTCACTGCACAGCTCAGTGCAAATGGCTGTACCTGCTTTCTGCTGCAGCAAGATGCACCAAGGGGGTACAAGGCATTCTCATTACACAGTGATTTCTCCCATGTTTTTGCAGAAAGAAGTGCCAAATGTGCACCAACGTGATCATGCTGGTAGCTGCACTTCTCATGGCCCTCAGCAAAACTGCCAGATCCTTCGAGCTGATTCTGCTGGGGCGCTTCCTCTACGGCGTGGGTTCAGGTAGGCACTCGCCCGCAGCCGCGCTGCCCGCCTTCGTCCCTGCCCTCATCATCACCCTCGGAGAATGACCCCGACAGCACCCAGTGAGTGTATTAAGCACCAAAGAAACACGGAAGACACTATCCGTGTTGCAAATACCAGGCAGAGGGAATGCAAACAGTGTTAAGAGAGCATGGAGTGAGAAAGTTGTCTAACAGTCATTTATCTTCTTCTCTGTTCAAGGGTTTGCTCTCAATATACATCCTCAGTATGTAGGGGAGATTTCACCCAAGAAATTGCGTGGCTTTACCAACTCCACAGTTGCTGTTTTTCTGACACTAGGAAAACTCACAGGACAGGTTATTGGGCTACGGTAAATTCTGCAATCTCTCTAACAACTTATACTACAAAGCAGCAAATATTGTTGTACAAATCTACTCAATCACCAAATCAGTAAGAAATTCTTTCATCTTCCTCAAAATAGGCATTGACCATATTTGAGGGGAAAACATTGACCATATTTGAGGGGAAAAAACATTGACCATATTTGAGGGGAAAAAAAAAATGGTTTTAAATGTAGTAGAAAGAAAAATGAATTGCTCATTCATTCATGCTCACTCATTCAAGTGGATTTCATTTTTTTTCCCACACACTTTCTGCTATGGGACTTACCTTTTTTCCCTAGAAATTTAGTACAGCAGTCAAATTTCTCTCATCAGTTCTCTAAATTTTATGGAGCCTAATTTTTTAGGCTAAATTACGGAGTCTAATGATAATTAGAAAGTTTTTCAAGATACCAAAGAATTTCATAAAAATCATCACCAATAAAACCAGCCAAATTTGCAAAATTTACCAAATAACTAATTCAGGCTTTTGCTCCACGTCACCCAAGAGTAGAACTGAGGAAATCCTCAGCAGTCCTAATTTCTTTGGAACATTCTTTCCATTATTTTAGCATAATCTTGTTTTGTCTGTGCTTTACAGGGAGATTTTAGGAAGCGAAGCTTTGTGGCCGTGGCTCTTAGCATCCAGTGGGCTTTCAGCTTTGGTTCAACTGGTTGTTCTCCCATTTTTCCCTGATTCTCCATCCTACCTTCTGATACAGAAAAGCAATGAGGAAGCCTTCAGGAAAGGTACAGTGTCCACTTGCCTCAGCTATTTCACTTCACTTGATAAGTTACAGTGGGAGCCTCTGTAGCAGACAAGAAAACAGGACAGATGGGCACAGTACTTTGAGTGCCAGGAAGTAATAGCAGAGGTAGTTCTAAATAAAACACCTGAAGCACCCAAAGCCAAGTAGCTGTACTAAGCTGGGACTTCACTCAGGCTAATTCAATCACTTAAGAAGAGAAAGATGTATATCATCATGGCTAATATTTCCCACAGCTTTATTTTGTTAAAATAAGTGGGTTAGACAAGTCATCTATTATTAAATAAAATGCAGTTGAATGTTTCTTCTGTTTATTCAAATCATCACTGGAAAAACATGCCGTAGTGACAGCTGCAGAGACAAAGCTCTCCCAATTACCCATTAAACCAAGGTCCAACCTAGGAAAGGAGCAAGCAACACCCAGTTCTGCCAATGCAGATGCAGACTAAAGGATTTAATTTAACCGCTCAGGAAGGAGCTACACTGCTGGAATAATCTACCACCCTCTTTCTCCTGAACAGCCATTCGGAAGCTCTGGGGGGAAGGAGACCACCAGGCAGAAATCGATGACATGATGAAGGAGAAGGCTACGATGGCCAGCACCAAGACCCTTCGGGTCCTCGAAATAATTAAAGAACGATCTGTGCGCTGGCAGCTTTACATTTTGATGACTGTCATAACCACCTTGCAGCTCTGTGGAATCAATGCAGTTGAGTGCCCTTTATGTCCACAGCAAGAAACTTGAAACAGCATCACAAAAGCCTGAGTTATTGCTTGTTGCACCACTCAGAATGGGACTTAGAGGTTTACATTGGGGGGGGCTTTTGGCCATCTGGTTGATCTGTGCTGCTCAAAGCAGTGCCCCCTTAAAAATCTGATCAAGTTGCTCAGGATTTTGTCTAGTTGAGCTTTGACTATCTCTAGGTATGGAGATTCTACAACCTCTCCCGACCTCTCCTCCAGTGCTTTGCTATTCTGACTGTGAAGAATTTGTCTCCTTCTACACAGTCAGAATCTCCTTTGCTGCAGCTTGTGTCCACTTGTCTCACGCTTTCACTGTGCACCTTGTAGAGGAATCTAGCTCTATCTTCTCTTTAATTACCTGCAACAGGAGCCCACCTTTGCCTTCTCTACACCAGGACAAACAAATCCAGCATATTCAGCATCTCCTCCAATGTCCCCAGCAGGGGGAACCACCCCTTATCTTGATGATTCTCTAAATCACTCCAGTTTTCCAGTGTCATTCTTGTACTGAGGGCTCAAAACAGACCCAGACACCTGATGGGGATTTCACAAATGTCACATGGAGCAGAATAGCCGTTTCCCTCAAGCTCTTGGCTGTGCTCGTACTGACATAACCCAGCACACGATTACCCTTCACCGCTGCAAGGGCACACTGCACTTTGTGTTAATGTCAGCTTCACCAAGAGGGATGAACAGGGACATCCACCAGCACTGCCACGTGGGTTTTTTTTTTCACAGGTGCATTTTCTTTCTGCGTTTTCCAGATATATTTCTATTCATTTGAAGTATTCCACACAGCCAAGTTTGAAGAATATCTTATCCCGTACGTGTCCCTAGGAATCGGGTTGTGTGAATGCTTATCTTCTATCCTATGCGTAAGTCTCTTCTGACTAGAGTTTGGAGGAAGGAAATAATGTAGTTATCCAACATACTTTTGCTTTTTTATAACTGTGGTCAAAGAAAACTGATTTTTTTTGCATAACCAATGACATCTCTTCTTGCTTCTGCAAATCATATGCAGGATGAAAGGCAACTGTTTTCTCAAGTTATTATCTATATGGACATCTTTAGACTCTTTTTTATTCCACAAAGTTGTTTTCTCACTCTGTTACCAACAACTCCTAGAGCAACTGCTCTGTGAGAAGGCATGAGGTGACCAAGAGAATCGTTGGTGTAGCTCCAAAGGTATACGAGTCTTGGTTAGGTGCAAAAGCTGACGCTCCTGGGTAGATGTGTGAGTGTGGATGTGTGTGTTTGCAATTCAATGCAGATATGCATGCAAGAAAGGGAACTGTCTAAGAACAGAAAAGGAATGATTAGTAAACATAGCCTTGGAAAAACTAATGAAATCCATCAGGAGTTTAGAGGCACTCAAATGGCATTGATTTTTGGCTGTATTATTCAGATAAATATTCTGATAAGAGCACAGGGGGAAGGATTTGTTGTTTACAAGAACTGGGATTTATGACATGTGAACCTCGGTATTTTCTGCTTTTCAGAGCACCCTTATAGAGCGCTTTGGGAGGAAGGCTCTGCTTCTGGGAGGATATACACTCATGGGCTTCGTTCTTGCGCTCCTGACCATGACCCTCTCGCTGCAGGTAGAGAGAGCAACCTGCTGGCTACGCACCCGGCATCAACCGCCCCTCCTGGTCTTTTCCTTCAGGATAGGCACAAAACTTCAGTCCAAAATTCCCAGCACTGCTACCGTGTTATGTATCTAACTATTTTATATTACTTTGTTTTTTCACATTAGCACCAGTTCTTTTGGATGCACTACTTCAGTGTTATCTTGATCTTCTTCTTCGTTATCTTCTATGGAATTGGACCATGTGAGTACATCGGTGGTCATGTTGGGAGGAAGTTTTATATCATATTAGTTGGTAACACGACCAGTAGAAGAAGAATGGGCTAGTCCCGTGGGAAATAGGTTCTAGGAAGTGAGGAGAAAGAGGTCTCAGCCCTGTGAACTCAATAACATCAGCAGACAGGTAGAAGTGAGGGAAAGAAAAACGACAGAGATACCTGCAATTGTTTAGTTGATCGCAGGACCTAAATAATTCCGTATGAAGTATCATCTTCTCCAGAGGGTTTAAAAGAAAAATTTCAGAAGAATTTCTAAAATACTCAGCTTTTTTTTTTTTTTTTTTTTTTTTTAAATAGCAGATTATTGGATTTAAGGCATTGTTAGGTACAAAAAA
>JAVCKT010034514.1:29812-39958 GCA_032273925.1 Rhynchotus rufescens
TTATTATCCTTTGGTTTTAAAATAAAAATTTCTTATTAATTTATAAAATACTCATTTTTTTTTTTTTTTTTTTTTTTTTAAGAGCAGATTATTGGATTTCAGGCATTGTTAGGTACATCATATTAATCCCGTCCTTCATTACCTTAGTGAATAAAAGTTCACACCTAGCAACAAGCTCCGGGTGGAATGGACCACAGTGCCAGAGGAGCAGCTGGTTTTATGAATTGCTGCATCAATAGTAGATCCCAGTGCAATAGGGAAGTTCACAGACACACTGACACTAGTAAGAGGACTCCAGTATGTGCATCTGAAACCTGAAGTCCTGAATTAGCAGCTGTAGGAATTATGGTCTCTTCGTCTCATGGCAAAGACCACCTGCCAGCAGGCCATCCATTCCACCTTTACCATTTTGAGGATCTTTGGCAGGAGCAAGGAACACTGAGGAACCAAGGAAACAAGTGCATTGTCCCTGTGTTCTGCTTTTCAGCTGGAGCCACCATATCCATCATGGTTGAAATCTTCAGCCAGTCGTTCAGACCATCTGCCTTTCTGATCGTCGGCTGCATCAACTGGATGGGGCTGTTTGTACTTGGGATGATTTTTCCAGTGATCGTTGTAAGTGCCTCCAACCGCATCCCTCCCTGCAGGCTCCCCCGTTGCTAATGGAATGGGACAGGACAGGGAACAAGACAAGAGCGATGCCATGCGAAGTGCAGGGCCCTGTTCCCCAGCTCTCTGCCTTGAGCAGAGTCAAGCTGCACTATCCATAGCCAGTGCAGACTACTGTTTGGGTACCTTTTCTTACCGGTTTCATGAGCACATCTCTGAATTTTAATTATTAAAATACAGACTTGCACCTAAAGGCAGGAAAATAAAATGAGATTCTTCTTTTCCTCACGGTATCTCTCATTTCTGTCTGCAGGATAAACTTGGACCCTTCTGCTTCCTTATCTTTTTGGGAATCCTTGCTTTATCCGCAGTTTTCATCTACACGTATCTCCCTGAGACCAAGGGGAAGTCCATCATGGAAATAAAAGCAGAGTTCAACAAGTTAAATTTTGGAAAAAAAGAAACCCCAGTTACAGAAAATAACTTTCCTAAGGAACAGCTGTTCTGCACCAGGCTCTGAATGTTCAGAGGAGAAATTTGCATCTCTTAGAGAAGACAGGAAACAGTGTTGCAAAAGAACTAAAAAAAGAAAAAATAAAAACAGACTGCAAGCTACGCTGTGTCTTATTTCTATTGTTTTTGAAAATATACAGATATTAAATTCCTCTTGCTAGATTTTTATTTCCTCCTGACACCTAAACATTTTCCTAGGAAATTCCATCACTGAGTTTTAAAATATACTGGATATAAATAAAATTCTAAGTATATATACACATATATACTTCACAAAAGCAGTGACAAACAGTTCACAAAAGAAAATCTGAAATATGAAGGGATAAATAGAGTAATATAAGGAGGCAGATTAAGGGAAGGAAGGATTTAACCAACTAAATGACTATCAATCACGAGACAGGGGAAAAACAGAAGTCTAAAACATCTGACTAGCAGGCTGATAGAGTAAAAACTAAATTAATGGTTTAGGGTGACCAAAGGAGATGCAGATAGAAAAGCCAGCAAAGAACGTCAGGAAAAAAAAAAAAGGTTCCAGGGAAATAATACAGGGATAACATGGAAAGGAAAAAAAAAAGGAAGAAAGGGAGAAAGGGAGAAAGAGGGAGGGAGTGAGGGAGGGAGGAAGGAAATATTGTTGAAATCCTGCACAACAGTCTGGAAACATAATGGAAAACCCAGTGCTAAACAACCTACTAACTTTCAGCAGCGAGAAGGACCTATTGAACAGCATCATTATTATATTCAAAAGAACTAATGTGACTCCTATAAAATTAAGCACTCCCAAGAGCCTCTGTGGTGTCTAAGGACCTGCTTTCCTAGCTGCTACCTCCGCTTCTGGGAATTGCATCAGATGTTTTGAGAGAAGAGGAAGTTTGTTACGGATTTTTTTTATATAAACAAGTTTCAAGTAACTAGGGATTATTGCACACTGTTATGATAACAGTTACCATTATCTACCACACAGCAGATAAGAAGTTGTAAAGTTGGTTAGAAATATAGTTTTGGTTTCCTCAAGTGGCACTAATAACTACGGAATGATTTGTGACTAAATGCTTTGGATCTTGCCACCTGCTTTCAGAAACTCACTGAAGGAGAGACTCATCAACAGGTCCTGTCATTATCATTTTGGATGGAGCTTCATTGTGGTCGAGCATTCACTTGCATCCACTGCATGTCGCTACTGATGCTTTTTATTATGGACTATTCCCCAGAAAGGGCCTCAGATCTCCCAGTTGAAGAGTCCAGCCAAATTTTTACATACATATTCAAAAAAAAAAAAAAGAGAAAAGCCTCTCATTCTCAAAAATTTGGTCTCTGAAATATTGTTCTTTCACTAGTTTCCATGATTGAACTACATCTAAAAATAAAGCATCAGTGTTGCATGTTTTGATTTCCAGAGTAACATTTCCCCCCGCGAGAGCCCTAGGGCCCTGCGCTGCAGCCAGCACCCCGCAGGTGGCACTTGCAGCCCCTTTCCTCGCTCCTCCAGGTGCACCTGGGCGAGGGCTGACAACAGGGATATTTAAGGCTCCTGAGATGCTTTCCTTTGCATTGGGTGAGCAATCTAGGGGGTGGGTTAGGAGCTGGGCTGTGGAGGAGTTGAGTGGGAAGACTAAGGAGACTCCTCTTATAATTCAAAGATGCCTAAGTTCATAGTTAACACAAACATAAGCAAGGATAAGGTTCCAGACTCTTTTGTAGGAGAGCTCACGCAGCAGCTATCAAAAGCACTGGACAAGCCAGCACAGGTAAGTGTGGATGCTTGAATGTTTTCCCATTAATAGGCAGCTGGCTTGATGCTGTGACCTCCTCTCTGTGATATCCTAGCTAACCTAAGGTGCCTAATGACTCCCTAGCACTAAGATTCTCCTCTTTGTACTAACATGTTGGGTACCTGTTTTTTGTTACTGAGTTGGGCTGGGATCTTGAATCATATCGTCTTTGCAAGAGCTTGGCAGGTGACCCTTTCTCATGCAGGCTTGTGTCAAGATGCTAGTTATAGGAATCCAGCTGTTTGAAAAAACACTCCTGGCTCTGCAGCTTGCTTGTGTGCTGAATACACTGTTATCTCCCACTGTGCTATCTGCAGCCTTGTAGTTACAACTGAAGAGCTTGTTTCAGATCTAGAAAAATACCTTTGTGCAAAGTCCTGTTGCTCATGGTCAAAATGCCAAAGTAGAAAATACCTCCTGGTTGCATTATCAGCCTGTGGGTTTTTTTTTACCTGCTCAAACCTATGACTTTGTTCCTCTAAGGTAAAGGGCTGAAATGCTGCTCTAAAATGACTCTCCTTCCCAAGGTTCTTGCAAAGATTCTGTTAATTACTCTAGAAAGGCCACTAGGAGCTGTATCAGTTGCTTCCTGAAAGCTGTTGATGAGCAGTTTTTATTTTTTATGCTCTACAGAGGTAGAAGCTTAGTAATGTAGGCTCTTCCTCAGTTACTGTAGCAGCAATAACTTAGGTGAACAGGAGGCCTCAGCAGAAGCACCCCCACCATTGCCGGGCCCTCTGCTTTACAGAAGAGGTGGGCAGACTAGAAATGCACCCAAGGAGCAAAACACTAGAGAAACTTATGCAACATGTAAGGCACAAATGTCTTTTCTAGTCTAGAAAAGACTGAGAAGAGATTCTGAAGAAGGAGTTTTTTTCCCCCTTTATCTCCAGAGTGAGAAGCGGTCAGGTTATTTTAAAGCAGTAGCTGGGACCTTGGATGGAAGCTTGAAGAACTTCAGTCACCAGTAGAGTTCTGCATTACAGGCTTGTGACTCTTCACTCTCATGTTAAGCTATAAATTAAACCATAACAGCCGTTAAGCTCAGTGAAATGCTGTGGTGTTCCTTAGGGCTAAGCAGAGCACGGCTAGCTCATCTGATGTAGTCAGCATTTCACTAAGAGCTAAGCAAAGTCTTGCCCAAAAACTGACATGCAGGAGAACGGTCTTAGACTGAAAGTACCAAGAATTTGAAGTATCAACAAAGAGCGCAGAAAAGAGTCATGGCCAGAGGTAGGATGGCTAATAGCACTGGCATTTCTCTGGCTAACAAAAACTGCTTAGCACTCTGATTTACAACATCTTTGTTGTGCAGCTGAGAGTCAAACATCTCCCCATGGCTGGATGTTCTCACCAAGCTGACTTGTTCACACTGCTCTTGGCTTTTTAGCTGTGCATCAATAGACCACAGGAGTCCTGGTTTTTACTATGTCTTTTCCAGGCTGATTCTTTGCCTCATGAAGAGCCTTTCTTTCTCTGGGGCAGTAACAGAACTCTGATCATCCCCTGACGCTGTATGTGTAGGAAACAGTATCTCTATCAAGCTTGTTTGGAGTTCCTTGACTTTGAGTATTCAAAAATGTTTTAGGTTGCGTAAGGCCTGTTCCTATGGAAATTGGTCTAAACTATAAATGAAAGGTTTTTAAAGTGTTTTTTCTTCTGTAGATAGAGAAATATTAAAATCCTTAGGTGAAACAGTGGCATGTCTCCTCCTCCTCCTAAAAGCAAAGGTTTTTCCAGTCTAGCCAATGAGTATTTTCTCTCTGAGACAGGAGAGGGAGGGTCTGTCAGCTGGTGATTCTTGCCTAACAGCCCCTGAATGGGAGCTAGAGGCCAGGCTGGGCTGCAGCTGGAACACGTTTGTGCAGCAGCGTGGAAAGGGTTTGGAATGGGGCTTGGAGCTCTCCAGGGAACAACAAAGGGATTTTTTGGAGAGGACATGCAAGCCCTTCGTGACAAAAGAGGCAACGGGAGAGCCTTAGTTATAACACAAAGAGGGAAAGGATTAGAGTGGGCTGGAATGCAGAGCTTTCCTTTCACAGGAAAAGGTATCGTTTGGAAAAATTCTCTTTTTCTTTTTTTTTTTTCCTTTTCATCTAACAGCTTTTAGTCCTTGGAAGACTTTCTCAAAAAGCTTTCAAACTGCTCTCAGGAAATGAGTGCTGATTAATGCTTCAGCTTGATAGTTTTTTTCTTATAATAACCTACTTCTGAAGGAGGTGTTTAAAGACCTACATTTGTGCCTAAACCTACTATAGCTGCATTTGGCCTAAAACTAGCTGAGAGAACAGAGTGTCCAGACAGAGGACAGGGCTGAGCAAGTGGTAATTCAGCAGGATCTTCACACATCCTGTGCTGCTGTGTCAGATGCAGCCTGCACCCAAACAAAGCTGTAAATGATGGGCAAGGTTGATTACCCTGCCAACTCCTGCTGCTCTGGCTGGCTTGTCCCAGCAGGAGGGTTAACTGCTGCCCAGTTCTAGCGATGCGCTGCTAATAAACGTGGGTAAGAACAGAAGAGAAGCCAGATGAACGCCAAGGGAACTGATCCCTGTACTCCCCTGTGTGCGGATCTGACACTATGTATTAGTAGCAGGGAAAACTGCAGGCTGATCACGAATATTAACATAGATACATTCTCTACTTGCCCTGGCATCGAGGACAAAAGTGAGATTAGGTCGTATTTTGTTTAACGAGCGGGATGTTGATTTAGACCTCGTCAGTGTCAGCTTGTATTTGCTTCGGCAGGGAAGATTGCAGCCAGAGCTGGCAGGGCACAAAATCTCCGCGGGAAGCAGGGGGACTGTGTGGCTGCCAACAGCTGCTGCTGCTGCCTGCCCTGGGAGCCTCGGCCATGGGGAAGCTTCTTGGGGTGCTGCAGGTCAGCAAGCCCTGCAAGCACCCGAGCTCCCTATCCAAGGCTTGTATTCAGTAAAGGATACTGCAGGGATCTCCTCTGAGCTGTGCTCCTGGCAGCCTCCCAACTTTTATTAACTGCAACCCACTGGCTTATGCACTGATCCACAGTGCTCAATCTCTGCTGGTAGACTGGTGATATTTGGCAAGCAATGAGCATGTCCCCCTTGCAGCAGATCTCTCTGCCTCCTGCCCTGTTTTGGAGTGTTTCAGCAGGGTCTGCTTGGAGAGCTCAAGCCTGTGCATGAGTCTTGTCCTAGGTTTAATGTGTGTTTAGGGTACAAAAGAAGGTATCTGCTGCCCACCAGCCCCAGAGATCCCCTCGAGCCTAGAGGGGCAGCCCAGCACACAAGGTGCAGGAGTTCACCCACAACTGTCCTCGCTTGGTCAGAACTACAGCTACTTGGCCTCCCAAGCCTATATGGCAGGATGTCTTTATACCAGCCCTTAACAGCCAGGAATTTCCCACTGGGTGTGCTGTAAATCTAGACAGTTTCATGTCAACACATGAAAGCACTGGATACTGCAAGGCATGGAGGAAAACTAAAGGAGATGGCAGTAGTCAGGGAAGGATCTGCTGCAGGGCTGCTGAATTAGAAGAAGTGTGATACAAACCATTGACTAGCATCTTAGTGCTAAAAAGCAGCCCTAGGTGAAAGGGACTTCAGGAGAAGAGCCGTTCAGCAACAGAAGGGGCTGTGATAGCACTGCCCATCTCCAAAGAGAATATCATGGAAATATCTGTGGTGGTGTGTGACACCTTCCCATCTTGGTGATTTGCAGGAAAATGTTCAGGAGCTCTGGGAATGCATACACATACAGGAAAGTCTTTAAAGTATAAATGAGCAGTATATACCTATCTTCACTGCAGTTTTGGGACTTTGAAAAACTTTTTTTCTGCATGATTACTGAACATAAATTTCTTTTTCTTTTCCAACAGTATTTAGCAATACAGATCTCCCCTGATCAGGTGATGTCATTTGGAGGCTCCACAGAGCCCTGTGCTATGTGCTTTCTCTACAGCATTGGCAAGATAGGAGACCAAGAGAACAAGGCTTATTCCAAGCTGCTATGTGAGCTGATGAACAAACAGCTGAAAATACCAGCGGACAGGTAAACTCAGGCAGCAGTTTCTCACATGGCTTTCAAAAGATGCTGAGACTACTAATGCTAATACAAGCCCACACAGTATTAAAGGTGGGGAGGAGAATGAAATGCTGACATTCAGTTACCAGAATATGAAAAAGGAAACGTGTGACTTGCTGACACGGTGCAGCATGGGGAAGCATAAGGATCTGGGCAAGAACCTACAGCAAAAGCACAGCAGGAATGTGGCAAGGCTGCAGTGCTCTGGTCTCAGCAATAATGATGTCCATCTTCCCTTTCAGAATCTATGTCAGCTTCTTTGAGATCAGTGCAGGCAACGTTGGCTGGAACGGCACCACGTTTGCTTGAGGTGCCCTCAACCGCTAACGGATTGTTTCTGAACCTTCACCGTGGTTTCTGAACACTGAGGTTCTTGTGGTATTATCTGTGTTTGGGACAAATGTAAGAGCTGTTGGTGCCTCCGTGGCTGCTATCCACTACTGCTTTCATGTCAAGTCTGCTGCCTAAATAAAAGCAAAAATCCAGCAGAAGCCTTGTGGTTTGGACACTGCCTCTTTTTGTAGAGGGCTGTGGCTGGGATGGGAAGGTGCTTTCTCAAAATATTAACACTTCTTTTTATAGTTTGTTTATTGTGTGGAGATTGATACTTGATTTTTGGTCAAATTTAAGCAGGGCTATCTTGACCTAACTTCAGAGTGCATTTTAAATCTAACTCGGTGGATGTGATTGCCGGATATGGTATATGGGGCCTTCCTCAAAAAGAGCAAAGCTGGGACTGTCCTTTAAAAGGATTGCAGGGCAGATTCTCCCTACAACTAACACCAGAGTATCCCTGGACATGCAGCTGTCTCGTGCACACACACAAAAAAAAAAGGTCCTGGCAGACTTTCAGTAAAAGGACAGAGACAGTGTAAGTGGAAAAACCCACTGTTCTGCCCTCCTGTTTTGATCCACCAAACAACGTGCAGTGACAATGAATATTAGAGCACAGCTCAAAAGGGCAGTTAGCCCTTTTAAGAGGTTACAGGGATGAGTTACCTATGAAAGAGAGATTTCCATATAAACATGTATTATTAGAGCCTTGGGTCATATAAGACAATCTGTTTCTTGAGTTGTGCTTTTTCCTTTTTTTTTAAAAAAAAACTTAAATACAGATATTTCCTGCATCCCTAAAAATCAGGTAATCCAACCTGGTACCCTAATCCAACCTTGTCCTTATTCTGAGCTCTATTGTAAATGTTTCTATTCTGTTGCAATCACATCTTTGGTTTGCAGCCAGATGAAATACCAAGCCTGCATCTCAACCTGCAAAAGCATTTGTTGGGATAACAGCTGAAAGCTGTTTTAGCGATTCCAAGCAGCATGAAGGAATGTTAATTGGGTTATAAATACAGTGATTATTATTTTAAATAAGATTTAATCAATCTTATTAAATGTTGTTTATTCTCATGGGAGGACTTGCAGGGTTGTGTCCATTGAGAAAGGAAGGTATAGCATTTTGTAGATATTCCTTTGGCAGAATCACCCACAAAGAAGGGTTACACATCCCCTAAATGCAGCAGGATGTAGCCAGAGGAAGGTGTTTCCCTGGCACAGAAAGCAGCCTACTTTCTTAACAGAGCCATCACTCCAAGATACTTACTTGTGTTTCCTTTTGGACCCACATTACTGGAATTTCCTTGAGATTCTCCTGGCTCTTCTTTCCCTATCCAGTCACCCTCTGCTCTGCTTTTGACTGGATTATGCTCAGGTAGGAAAAGCTGCAGCCATTTAATGCCCTGGCCCTGCCACTTGCACTCAGTTTCTGGAAAGTCTTCAGCCTACCCTGGACTTCTCAAGCCCTTCTGTGATGGACATGACACCTTCAGAATTATTCTCAGGGCATCCAAACCTTGAAATGTGTGCATCGCTAAGATACCCTAGCGAACGTGTGCAATCAAGACATCCTATTAATCCTAGCAGTCCTGTGTTATGCTTGCTAACAGGTTATATAGCAGTTCTATCTGCCTTTGGCTCCCACACATCATTAGAGTGCAGCTTGTGAGGCATTTCTGCAAAACATCCAACCTTTTAGCTACTTAGATGTCTGTCTTTTTTTTTTTTTTTAGTAGCAATCAGTGATGCTCTAAACAGATGCTGTCCAACCAGAAAACATTATGACCGGGGCCTGTGAGCATGTAACACACCAGTGAGAACACCAGTGGTCCTGCTGCAGTGCAGGTTTTTCCCTGTGCTATGTGAATTCCCAACCACCTCTGTGTAACAGGTAGGAGGCAGAAAGGCCAAAGGAGGAACAAGTGACATTATGCAGTGGCTGAGGGCATCAGAGGAAGGAAACATTTTCAGTTAGCAAAGGTGCTAATCACCAATAGGTGCCCCATTCCTGTCAGTTCTCCTTGTCCTGGCGGTGCCAATCAGAACCATGGCCATATGCTACCATGCTCTCTTTTTTAAAGAGCATGTGTTTGCAAGCTTTCCAGCAGCAGCACAGCATTGAGTCTTTGCTAAAAATTACCAGGTGCTTGACTCATGTGCCTAAAACCCTCCCTGGGCCTGGTTTACTTTTGCCTTCCCGTGAGTCATTTCAGGCAGCGCTGCAGCCCCGGCAGTGCCTGCGCTCCGCAGCCTACGTGCGCCCGCTCACACAGCGCTGCGCAAGGCTCCGCTCCGCAGCCGCTCTGCACAGGCTCGCACCCTTTCATCTCCACACGAAAGAAAAGAGATGAAATCCGGCGGTGCCTTTTTTCTAGTTAAAAAGGAAAGAAAAAAAAAAAAGTGTGATATGAGAACCAAGGTGCTGCAGAGGAATAGATTATTTTCAAATTCACCGAAAATTCACCGGGGAATCATTAAAGAGCCAGCAAATCGGGCATATTTCCACTAATGCAGGAAAACCACGCACAGCACTAAAGCAAAACGCGCGAAAGCAAATGCACCAAAGGAAATCACACAGACAGGTCGGCGGGCAGGGCCCGCGGGCAGGGCCCGCGCCCCGTCCTGGCGCAGCGCCGGCCCCCGCCCGGGGCGCGGCCCCGTTAAGGCCGGCCCCGCGCGCTGAAAGGCGCCGCCGCCCTGCGCCGCTCCGCTCCGCTCCACTGCGCCGCTCCCGTTGCCGCTGCCGCCGCCGCTCCCGCCGCCGCCGCCACCATGCCGATGTTCGCCATCTACACCAACGTGTGCAGGGACGCCGTGCCCGAGAGCCTGCTGGGCGAGCTCACCCAGCAGCTGG
>JAVCKT010034518.1:13607-28225 GCA_032273925.1 Rhynchotus rufescens
CAGTTTACAAACGGGCTTAGAGAGAGTTCAGTCCCTAAAGTGTGTTTATTTTTTACTCAAATGTTAGCAAAAGCAGCAATTGCCAAAAGAGGAAAAATATCCCCGCAGTACTTGCTTCAATTACCTAACAGAGCTATCATTAGAGAAACACTAAACCTTAAGCTTACAGCACATCTTCACCAAAATAACATCATCTGCAAGCTACTGCTAAAATATTTTCCTTCAATCCATACAGTAATTTATTATTGCTGAAATTTAATTTTAAAGGGAAGCTCAAAGCCAAGTAAACTAATAAAGACCTATCATGCTACTCGGGAAGATAAAATGCACCCTCTCATCAGCTGCTGGGTGGAGAGTCCTGCAGCCTCTTGCAGCTTCCACCATCGTGGCAATTCATTTCATATTTGTCCAAATAACGTTGTGTTTTGAGTTTGCTGCTCTTTGGCTTCTGAGACCAATAAATAGTAGATAAATGTTTCATGTGAGGCTGCTTACTGTCCTTTTGGTGTAGAAAACAGAGTTACGTAGCATTATCAGAGAAAAAAGTATTTCCACAAGAGGTGTGTAAGGGCTTGTAATTGTTTTCATCTTCTTTGTATTTTTCTTCACCTTTTCAGAGCTATAAACTCTGGTGGCTTCTTTCAGCAGAAGTTGAAGGGATCTGATTCATTTTACAAGGGTTTTGTTTCTTATTTCCTATCTGAGCAAGGAATCAAATGTGGCCGTGTTAGGAATATTTTTCCTAGTGGCATTCAGGGACTTCTCCTGAAGGCCTTATGAGTTAGAGAGTGACACCTACACGATTGAAGGCAGGGAGAATATTATCCTTGATTCGTATAAAAATGGATTTAGGAAGCATCTCCTGAAGAAAGAAGGTTAAGCTATAGAGTCTCTTGCACTGAAATAAATAATATCTTAAAATAGGTGTTTCTCGACCTGATAAACACAGAGCATCTTAATACCCGCTTTGAGAAAGACTTGCATTTTGAGTTCATTTCTGTGCCCTGGGCCTTGGGAGTGAGACACAACCTTTTGCAGGTGTCAGCCCAAAGAAGGGCAAATGTCCGACAGACACTGTGGGTTTGTACGATGCTACGTGTGGCAGTGTGATTATGGAATTGCTGCTTTTCCAAAGGTTTGCAAAGAGAATTGCAAGTTCAAAGAGAATTCCAAGTTACAGAGAATGATTTGGGATTCGTTACAATGCACAAAGAAGTTACTGTAAAGGAAAAATAGCATACAAAGCAAAGTGCAATACAAAAAAAAAAAAAAAAACAAAGTGCAAAATACAAATACAATAGCAAAGTGATCCTGTTTTCTTAAGTCATCATCTCCAACCTGCAGTTGGAGATGATGGAGATTAGGTTTAATTATGCATACAGAATGTGAACTCACATTCACCTTTTTTTCCTCATTTTTTCCTGTTGGTTTGGGGCTGTGCTGTGTGCACCTTAGTGCTGGTTATATCCCCAGCCTGTCTTTTCTCCAGTCCCTTTTCCCTACAGTTCTCATGCCTCATTTTACTGGAAAGCCAGTGAGAGCTGGGGAGTGCTTGGAAAGTGGATCAAACTACCATTTCTTGACGTTTTGCTCCAAAGTCACGTTGTCTTAAAGCGGCTTAGCAGCTGAGAGTCACTGTGCATTACAGCGGTGAAGGAAAGTGTAATAGATCTTGTCTATGTCCCCACGGTCCTGTCCTGCTCCCTCAAAATTGGTTTTCCAGCCATGTCACCCTTGTGTCAGCAGAAAGTCCCCTTACAACACGAGAACTCCATTCTGGATGTTCTAGGTCCTTGCTGAAATTCCAAGTTTTTTTGCTTGCTTGGAGTTGCAAATGTACTGGAGCCAATGGGAAAGTGGCCTTGGTTTTCCTTTTGGTGTATTTCTCCTTTTTTTCTCATTGATTTCCTTTCTAGGATTGGGAAAAAGCTATTATTTGTATGTCTAAATTGCATTAAAAGCAGAGTCATGTTGAGAGACAACAACTGAAATATGGAAATTCTCCGAGAGAGATGTTTTGGAGGTTAATAAAAATCTTCATAGATATTTTTTAATATATAACATATGAAGTGGCAGGCGTTCACTGTGGTGCTTTGGAATTAGATTTCTTTGCATGTATTAGTTAAGTAGCTGGAGGTGTTATGTATGTGAGTAACATGACAAATGTAATTTGGGCTGCTGGTTCTAATCATTATTATCTACCAATTTACCTAATTTTGATTTTGCTGAATTGAAATACATGCAATGGTTTTTCTTTCATTTGTAATAATCTGTATTTCTCAAATGAATAATGTGATTTGTCTTTGTGAAATAATAGCAGGAAAGTAAGTTGTGACAGATAAAAGCCTGCGAGCAGGAGTCACAAAGTACCAACATACAGGTGTTATCAGGCATGCTTCATAAGTTGTCTTTCACAGGCATCTTCTGGAACGCTGGGCAAAATGTCAGAATTAATATTTAAAAGAAAAAAAAAAAAAAAAAGCCCTTTTTAATCTGCATGTTTCTGCTTTCATATCCAGCTTGAGTTTTTGGGGAGCGATGTAGGTAGCTTGCCGTGTATTCGGAGGCCCTGCAGATACAAGCTGAAATAGAATTCAGGATGCAGAGCTCGTTTGATTTAAATTCAATTAGTAGCTATTTTCTCTGTTTCTTTAGTACTTCCTGTTTCTTTATTCTGAATAATGATTTGTGCTGAGGCCAACATTGTTTGAGTACTGCTTTAGACGACTTTATTATCTAAGAAATGCTATTGATTTTGTTTTATTTCAAAGTGTCTGGCCCTCTGTGTTCAGATTTCTCACTGAAATCTCTATGATCTGCAAAGCTGCCTTTTAGGAGCTTGGCAAACCAATTTTGTAACTATTGCAAGAACGGGTAAATTAATCTGTTTATTACAGAGTGAGGCAATACAGTTATTCATATTGTAGTCATATGATCTTCTGATTCTGATGAAGTCTTACGGAAGGTCTAAAAATAACTCAGATCCAGTACAGAAAAATATGTGAAAATATACGGTCTATCCCTTAAATCCACAGCATTAAGGTAAATTAATAGAAGAACTTGTACAGTGCATGATTGAATCCGTGAGGGATATAGTGTGATATTGTATATTTGCCTAAAAGCTCTCTCTGACAGCAAAAACAATGTACCACAGTATGTTTCTTTCTTATCTAATGGAAAGAATAACACACAGAGGCTCAATTCTTGTAATGAAAACCCCCACATTAATTTTATTTTTTGATGTGTCATTGTAATTCAAGAGATGTTTTTAATCTCAGGATTGCTAGGGCACAATAAACCATTTAAAAAGTATTTGGCAAAGATCCCTGTGCTTAGCAACAGCTCCTTTCATTTAAAACTGTTTTTTGAACCAAGCTATTCAAAGCTTTGTTCCACTTATTAAAATAAAGTATCTTACTTCAAACACGTATTTCAGAGAATATAATCAAGAGGACAGCATTCAGATACAATGCACAGAAAACATAAAAGGCAGCAGCATGAAAAGCTGAAATACTTTGTGTATGTTTCCTTGTTTTTCATTAAGAAAAACTATATAAAAATGAAGCATACTCACGCTTTTACTTGTTTGTGTCTTTGTCGGGCAAATAATAATCCATTTATTATCATGTTCTCAAAGCCATTCCTAAATTTAAAATAAAATCAGCTGTGAAATATTTTAGTGAATAAGATACTTCATTAAAATGGTGCATTTTCCAGCCCTCTGAGTGCTACGAAGCAGCAACAGAGACACTAAAAATAGACTCAGGTCTAGGCATTTTGCTCTTGGCTTTGCACTCTCAGGTAAATTACAGCATTAACACTTTGCACCGTGCAATTGTGAAAGCTGCAGATTCAAGCAAGGCAAACACTTCATCCTCGGCGTTATTACAGAGGTGGAATTGATAACTGAGGTTTTCTGAGTGCTGTCCACCCTTGCTTTTCATCCTGCCTTCATCGTCTTCCGCTGTGGGGCGAAAATTTTGTAAGATGCTGGTGCCTGTCGCGGACCTTCAATTCCCTGATTTCGTGGAATTTCAGAATGAGGCCACGAGGAAGAATGATTCTGCTTTGCATAACAATGTGCTGGTTGAAAACTTTATTTGCTTTGGAATGAAAACCCCGGACTTGAGAATTCCTCGTCAAGAGGAGGCCGTGAGTTTTTAGCTGTGCTTGCGGCTCGATCAGGCTGCCTCTGGGCCCTGCATCGCGGCCTCCACAGCTCTTCCCACCCCGCACACAAGAACCCGTCTCTATTCCGGGTGTAAATAATGAAAAAACAGAGGCTTGGAGATAAACACCTGGACAAAACCTTTGGACAATTTAAAGCCTGTTTAGCTAATACTGTATAGCTTTTCAGAATGGTCAGGATTTCAGTATCAGGGCAATTTTTAATCTCGCGTTTCGTGGGCAGAAAAATGGTTATTTCCAAGATGTTAAAAAGCTAATCTATTCCGTTAAGTTTCTGTATCTTGCATAGATTTAGCTTCTTTTGTTTCTTCTTTTAATTTTGCAAACCAAGTTGGGAGTCTTGACATTTATTGGGCCCCCATATTTTTCATTTATATTCTCTCTAGTCTTCACCATCTGTTATGACAGTAAATAAGTTTCAAATAAGCCATATCTTCCTCAGCATGAGTTGCTTTTCCTGAAGAAAAAAAAAAAAATAAAGTTGCAGTTGGATGTGATATTTGAAGTCACAGCTTGTCTTCAAATATTTAGTAGCATATTCCTGTGCCAAGGGATATCAATCTGCCATTTGCTTTGCTTACAGTATAATAAAGAGTATCCGTTCCCTTCTTTCACAGATATGTCAAGGCTTTTAATTGCAGTAGTACAAGAAGTAGGTCTTTCTACAGCGTTTTTCCATTTTGCATTGCCTTAATAAGGTTCCTTGCAGTCTTTTTGCACATTACATTCCAAGAGCCTCTGACCTTGGTGGATGACCTATGATCTTCCCTAATAAGCAAATTCCTTGACTATAGGGACAGCTGCTTGGTGGTTGTTGACCTTGTTCACGGGTGGTGGGAATTGCAGATGTGGGCACATAGCCTTGGGAAGTCCTGCAGAGAGCCTTTTTTCCCTCTTACACAATGTGGAGGCATCATCATTGGTGACTTTCAGGACCTACCTGTACTTGATTTTTTTATCTTGATTTTGTGCCCTAGAAGTACACTCCAGTAAAACAGGAGGTGACTCAGAAGTCACCTTTGCACAGGCTTCACTTTCTGAAAATAGATGATTTATCAATTTATTTTGAAAACTCTTTTCTTCTGTATATATATGATATAGAAAATATTCCTGGATATTATGTACAGATATGTATTGATACAGATATCTCTTTCTGGAAAATATATATACAACCTTTAGGAAAAGTACATTTATATTTGCTTTGGGAAAAATAGCATTTTTTCACTAGATAACCTGCTTAGTTCATCGGCATTTGTGTCTGTGCTACCAACTTCTACTTTTAAAACAGCGTCACAGAACATACAATAGTTGAGCATCACATTTGTAAAATAAAGAGGAGACGAAGTCAAGTGCATTGTGGTTCAGGTGAAAAGACTCAAGTGACTTGTGCAATAGTTGCAATATTCATATGCAAAAGCACTTACTAGTAAAGAAAGATTTTTTTAATAGCATTAAAATCGAGTCCGTGTTGTAGTCAAAACTGATTAATTAAGATCAACCCTTTTGATCATTTTGATATTCATCAGCTTTCTACTATAACAACAAAGCTTTTATTCTTATTTTTATGTATGCAACCGTTTTTCCTTTTGTACCTGTAAATAGAGTAATTGCACCTTTTTATGATTTTTCCAGTATTAGATTAATTTTATAGTACGTTCTGAAATTTCATTCTCTTTCAGCATCAATCTTGGTTTTCCGTTTATTACAAAATTATACTTACAAATAACATCATTTCACAACAATAAACATAAAAATATAACGCAGTATAGCAGTTACAGGTTTATAGAGTAAACATTTCATTTGAAAGAAAATTCTACTAGTTTATGCCAAAGAGGCAAGGTCAGAAACTCTCAGGGTTAATAGCAAAGCTGTTTATATCTGAAGATACAGGGGCAAATATACAGGTATCAGTCGTGTTCTTTTTTATTTTTTCCTCCAATTCAGCAAGGACTAAACTTGTGAGAAAATACAGAAGGGAATAGACGACTTGTGTATTGCTTATCTTTTTTGAAGAATTGGCCGTGGATGAAACACTGATTTTCAATTAAGTATTATGATAGGGTACATTGCATCAAAGCCAAATTATATTGGAGGAAATTTAGTTTCTCTCAGCTTATACTGCTGAGTGCTGGATATTTCAAAAGAGAACCAGAAGTCTCCTACACTGTCTTTGCAGCCCAAGCAGATTTCTAGGTATCATGAGCAGATTTCTAGATATCATCATCATGAAAGATGAAGAACGTGCAAGCAGGTGATTAATGCAAGACGGGAAGTGTTTAGCAAAAACAATGTTTCATTTGGAAAAAGAAGAAGGTTCAAAGGTGCAGAATGAATTTCTGTTCAGAATGGGAGAAACACGAGTGAGTGAGATAGGGTTTTGACTTGGGTCAGGATCTCCTGGTCAATTAGCAAAGCTACTCACTATATTTACGTGCCAGAAAACAGTGTCGGATCAATATTGTTCCCTTGCCTTTGTTTTATTTATTTATTTATTTTTACAACTGTAGTAAAAATCAAATCAGAAATATCCTGACATTATTGTCAATGTGGAAGGGATGCTTTGCAGTTTGGAATAGGACAACAATGTCCCTATGAGGCAATGTCATTTTTCTTTTCTCACTTTTTAGGGTAGAAATGAACCCTGAAAAAATCTTAGAATGCTAGAAATTCTTAGATTTGTCATCTAAGAATGAACACTTAGAAATACATGGTCCTGAATTCTAAAGAAGTGTTATTTATCCTATGGTGGAGTAGGTGTTTAAAAAGCAAGATGCTGTGACTTCAAGGCCCAAATTAAACATCTCTACATAGTGCTTTTACTTTCTTATGTGGACTGGCTTGACTGGAGATTTCTGCCTAGCTGCCTGTTGCCCTGTAGAAACACTCCTGCTTTTTAGCTAAATCACCTCCATTTCCCAAGATACCGTTTAATCTTTTGAGGATCCTTTTTTAAAAAATCTGGAATTGATTGCAAGTTTATGAAAGCCAACCTTCCATGAATTTTACTTTTTCTCCCTTTAACACATATGCAGCAAGCATGCGGTACAGAAAATATTACGTAAAAGCTGTTTTTGCTCCACTTTGTTTTGGACAAAGTCATTTTGGTTGACTATTTGCTTAATTTCTTCCCACGCTTTCTGGATAATGTCTTAGTCTTGTGCAACAGAATTAACCTGACTATAATTCCCAGCTCCATTTTTTCCATTTTATTACCAATGAAAATATATGTTGATTATCAGGTTTTCAGTACTTGACCTGTCTTTTTGAGGCCTCTAATGTACTGTTAACTGTGCTAAGACCTACATGACCGGTGTTAGTGTCAAGACTGATGCTCCCATATATTGAAAACTAAAGCCATCTCATTATGTTGATAGTGCCATTGAATAAATCCTGATTTTCTCTTACTGCTAATACATGGAATACATGGAATGACCTCTTGTTTTTTGCTTTAATGACTTCACCGTTTCTTGCTAATTGCATCTCAGTTTAAATGCATTTTTCTGAGTTAATGCCATACGTTAGGCTTTTGTGCCTTCCCTTAGACATTTGACCTCATTTCCACTTTCTTGTTTCTCTCCTGTATATGATGTCAATGAGGAAGTCATAGTTCAGTAATTTATACTTCATCTGCCTGCTTAAGATCCACTGGTTTTATTTTGTGTTCTGTCCTTTCTGTTTTAAGGGGCTGAATGTTCTTCTCCTACAGTGGCAAAAGCTTATTGATGCATTTGAAGATTTTGCCCAACAGTTTGTGTCTTATTTCTTTTACCACATATCTGAGTACCTAAAATCTTCCTTTTTGTGGCAAATTCCCATTATTTAGTGATGATAGAAGTGTATTCCCATAAACCCTCATCAGCTCATTTTCTTGATCCAATATTCTATAGCAGATAGCCATTGTGATAAATCCTCATGTTCTTTATCATCACATAAAATCTTGCTCTTTACATTGCTGATCTCCAAGCGAATACATGAAGCATTATCTCCTAATAATAAAAAAAATGATGCAAGATGAGAGGCCAGTTCAGGCAAAACTCTTGGGTGCTATCCTTCAAAGTCAAGCTCTTGGAGGCTTAATTCAGCTGTAAGAGCAGAGAGGGCAACCTTATAATATTTGCCCTTTGAAATGCTATCTTTCAGAGGTGACCTTTAAGCTAACTTGGGAGTCTAACAACCTGGGTCCTCAGTATAAAATTCCTTACACCGCCAGCCTCTTGCAGTTGAAGTCTCCTTTCCCTCTGTTGAGAATAGGGTCTGCTCCCATTTTACCTGCCTTGCTTCATAGCTCTCTCCTGGCTCATACTATCATTGAAATGAAATCGAATCAGTAGACTGATCGCTTTCTCTTCTCAAGACTTCTCTGAGTCTGTTTTTTTTTTATGTTTTTAACATATAAAAAAGCATTCATAGAACAAAAACATTGCCAGACTATTGGGGAGGTTCCTGGTCCTGCTGCATTGCACACCAATTTGGGAACTTGGGCAAACGTTTACCATCAAGTTAATCAGGAGGGAACTGAAACACTCTTGAGCTGACCTAACAGGAGTAAAATAACAACGTGACAACGTACAAAATTATGGAAAGCTGTATTAAATTATCTGGATGGTTTCCAAGAACATGAGAGTCTACAAGAGCACAAAATCAGCTGTTGCCATCTTTGGCCATGACCATTGTCTGAGTTTGCTCGTGCTTGACCAGGCTGCAGCTAACGCAGGTGTCCCTAATAGCAGCTTTGAGAACGTCATGCATCCAACATGGAGCCTTTTGAGTTCTGAATTAAAGTTACACATTCAAATAAGATACCAAAAAAAAATAGAAGGTAGATTCATTAGAAATTGAAAATTCAATGAGATTCTGTGTAATGGATTTGTGTTGTCAGCTTTAGGGGTTATTTTTATTCCTTTAAAAATCTTGGAAACTGCTTCTTTTCATATTGGTTCCTTGGGTCACATCCACACTGCTTTTCTGTGCTGTTCTTAAAGACTTCTCTATTAAAAACTGTTAAAAAAAGTCGTGACCTGAGAGGTGTCCTTCTTTTGCAGAAGCTTTATCACGAAGATAGTTGTAATTAAACAGAGGGACCCAATAAGACCTGTGGGATTTTCAGGTTGGACTTTTGCATTATTTCAGTGCTTTCTAGGGGCTGTCAGCACTTTGTGCCTGATTAGTTGGGCAGCTAACTGAATGCTGCTGTTATCTCTGTACGTCTCCATACTTCTCTGAACTATATTGTATTCTTGCCTTGTCAGTATATTTTTTTTATCTGTACAATTGTTTCTTTGGTTGAATTCAATATGTTTGCTTTTCTAAATGACAGCAGAACTGTTATTCTGCTGTACTTCCATATTACTCCATCAATCATCAGAAGAGGACGTTGACACAGTGTTAGGTTTGTTTTAAGTAAAACCAGGCTCACTTTATTATTTTGTTGTGTACTATTTTCCACTGTTCCCTCTGGACTGGAAAATTTGAGATTTCGTAAGCCTGATCTTCTCAGCTAATATTATGAACTACATCTAAGTAGCATTTGCTGGAAAGTGAGAAGTTGTTATTATGTTCAGGGTGTTCTTCTGCTTGGCCTAAATGTAACAGATACGTTGTATGCATTGACTCATACAGTGGAAAAAAATAAAAACAGTCTCAACTTCTATTTAAATGATTGCCAGTTAAAAAATGAATATGAACTGTCAAAAATCCAGAAAAAAAAAAGTTAATAAGATAGAAGATTTGACTCAGTAAAATGAGTTTCTAGTCAAATTTCTAGTCAAAATGAACCTACGTCAATTTTAAAAATATGTAAGCATGGTGCAAGTGAATATGAAAGGAAGTGATAACGAGAGAAACAGAAATTTTACAGAAGATCAAAACAGAAAGAACCTTTAATTTGGATTAGGCCACTGGCTTTAGATTAATTTGTTAGATAAAAGGCATTTTAAAGGCTGAAAGACAAATGGATAAGATGAATGGAGAGCACTGTTGTCGGGAGCATACTCAGACTGTCAGTAACATGTTGGAGAATGGTAGCAAGTTTATGACTGGAGAAAATAGTGAAGAGGTGGTAATTTGTAGTGCTATTTACAGGAGGGCTAGCAGTATTTAAAGCAAGGAGTTACCTTCTTGTACAAAAGTATGGGCATATTGTTTTCAGAAAGAAGGAAAATGTCAAAAGAAATTCAAGATCATGAAGGAAGGAGATGGTTGCAGGTTGACATGTTAGCAGTTAGTGATATATGCTCTGAAAAGTTCACATTCCATAAGTAGGAGAGGAGAATATGTGAAGGAATGGGTGCTCTCTCTGGACTCTGGCAAGTTAATGTTTCAAAAATTGTCTTTTTTTTTTTTTTTTTTTAATAGAATTTAAAGTGCTGAAGGGTTTGAATAGCATGCTACTAAGCATAAGAGAATTGAGAAAGAATTTACATTTAGGAATTGAGCTGGATGAAGAAAATAGAGCTATTAAGAGAAACTTAAACAGAGCTATTATGAGTACTTTTGTACTTCGCACAGATGAGGTAGAACGACAAGTTTAGTGGAGAAGAATGACCTGATATATGGGTATTCTTCACATCTGCTTCTGAATATGCCAGGAAGAACTCTGCATATTCTTCATTTACCATTAACAAGTATGAGTTCTGTGTGATGCGTTCTTGTTCATTCCTTTATGAAGTAAACTTTCCAGTCTTTCAGAATTCTCATCAAATAAGATTTTTTAAATACAGCTTATCTTTCCATCTGCTTTCTCCAAATATCTTGTAGTTTTGACATGATCATTTGAGACTATTACTGCAGATAAAGGCAGAGCTCTTCTTTGAAATAGCGTAATAAATTTTTCCACATTATAATTTCATCTTACTCCCACATCATCCTGTAATCATCTTTATTTCTAGATTACACCTGTGCGTGATCAGTGCTGGTTTGGATTTGCTTAATGGGAAGTGTGCGTCCCTTGATAGAGCTGATGGCATTAATTTAGAATTCTGTAAAGTTGGAGTGGGATCTCCTTTTTTGCGTGATATATTAGCTTAAATAGTTCTGTGATACAAGTGTTCCTACCTCACTCGTCCCTTTAGGTCATTTATAAATGTAATGTATTCCATATGCCATAAAGGCAAACCTTAAAGTACTTTCCTGTTCCTTCTTCGCCTTGATGGATGTTGACCAGTTACATCTAGTATGTTCCCAGCCCCTTAGCTAGCACTGATATTTTTTAAAACTCCCTCTCATTTCGTGATTATTTTATGTAATATTGTTAATGTTGAAGAAATATCTCTCGTGAAAGTCTATCCTACTATCATAAGCTGTGTAGTTATGGAAACTATTAAAAGGCAGTGAAATTTATTAGGTTTCTTTTAAGAGATTATTGTCCAGTAATAGGTGTCTGAAAGAGCTGCCTTATTGTGGTGTGAATGGATTCAGTAGTTTCAGATATCTCTGATCCCTTGCACACCCAGGACTGCAGTGGAAGACGCAAGCGGTGGCTTCGAGTCTTGGAGAGATCCTGTCCCTGCAATCCGTATGGTGCTCCTCATGCACAGCCAACTTCCTCAGCCGTTGTGAAGAACGTGGCGGGACTGCACGTCCTGAACAAATATTATTCCTCATGAGTAATTTTCTTGCCTGTCGTTTTTTGGATAAGGAGCAATTTTAAAAATGTGTTGTCAGAAATCCATCCCTTATGCAATAAAAAACTCAAAAGCTGTGCCTGATGACATACAAGATGTCCAGATCTGCATTGGCTCCTTCTCTGCAATCTGTTTACAAAAGTTAAAAAATGTAGCAGAATGAGTTGGTTTGTAAAGGTGCTTTTTTGAATGCTAAATTGTAACCGCATTACTGAAACACTAGAATTTCTGTTTGTTTCACTATATAGGAAGGATTTTTTTTATTTAAATTGAAACATGAGATCAAACCATTAGCATATAATGTTAATTTATGTATGGACCGGTGTTTTCTTCTATCAGCTGAAAAATTACTAGGAATTGAGGAGCTATTTGCATGTATTTCCTGTCATAGTATGGGAAATATATGGTATTTTTTACAAAAAAAAAAACTGATAAAGCACATGTACACTTGTGATTATTTTTTCCAGTGATATTAAAACTATTAAACTATCACCTAACTTTTACTTAACAGGAATCCCCATAAAGAGATTTCTCTTCATAAAAATATTTATTACTGATACCTTTTGAATGAAAAAAAAGCTTATGTCAGATATTCCAAAGCTGTATTTGAATACTGCATGAGTAATCTGCTTATCAGGGATGTGGCGCATCTTATCTGCCTTCGATTTAATGTGAGTTAAAGTCTTAGCATATCTGAAAACTAATCTGATGATTTTGTTCTTCTTTTCAGATCTCATTAAGCCTACAGGGAAATACGAATTCCTAAGTAATTGTTAGGAAATAACTTCTTTGGGTTTACATTTGCAGAAATTCTCATTAGATTGTATGGAGTCTTATATATCTGCTTCATCAAACACTGCTACCCATTTTAGTTTTGCTGTCATGCCTATAAGTTTCTGGAATTCCATGGCAGATGAGCTCACTCCACTGTTTTCATACAGCTTATCCAAGCAAAACAGATGTGTGATTGTTTTTCACGTCTTTACGATAACTACAAAATACTTAAAAAGTGGTCAAAATTTTAAACAGGCATAAACAATGAAAGCTGTCATTTTAAGAAAATTAAGTGAAGTATTTCCTTAGATATAACTTGCCATTTTAATCTATAGAGTTTAAACCGGAGCTTTATACATTTCTTTTTCACCTACCAAAGTAATTGTCATGGATAAACGATATCCAACACATTAGGGGGGCTGCTTTTTAATTGATGATAGAAGAGCAAAGCAAATGATGAGTGACTTCCAGTGTATTTTTAGGTTCACGTGGGTTAGGTTACACATAAGACAGGACGTTTATCAAAAGAATACCCACTCTTCTTGATTATGCAAAAATTAGTTGGAAATCCCCCAGCTGTAGGGTTTCTCCAAGTGAACAACATAAAGTGCTGAAGAGAATGGAGATTTCTTAATGGATTTAGCAGTTTCTTTAAACATGTGATCTAATTCTGTACCTAATGAGACTCAGATGATGAAGAGCCAGAAGATCAAGGCATTATTCATGATCTTTAACAACTTCGGTACTAGGAGTAGATTAATGGATTCACCCATTTTAAGATATAAACTAAGTGGAGAATGCAGAACTCGTGGGTGCTGTCACCTATTCGGCAATATTAGACGATAAAAACAATATACTCTGGTTGTGACAACGGGCAGGTTCCTCAGCCAGTTTCCTGGCAGCATAACATGAGATTCAGACGTGCCTTTGGTGTCACAAACATGATGCGGGGATGCAATCTTGCCATCCAAAATCTTAGCAAAGAAGGGCTTGTTTAGTCTTACACATTTACTGGCGAGCCTGGTGGTTAGAAAGACAGTATTTTTCCAATCACCCGGGTTTTTTTTTTTATAAAAGAATGAGTAGACTGATGAAAGGAGGTCATAAAATGAGTCCTCTTCCTTAAGGCTGTCTTCATCTAATGTTCAGGCTGCCTCCTATGGCCTGCTCAGTCCCGTGTGTGTTTGGATTTGAGAGAAAGTACTGACCCAACCGCTTCATTAAAATCAATAGAATTCATTAAAAATCATGTTGAAATAAAGTGATTAAAATAGTAGCTTTCTTCAGAGGACCAGTCCTCCTCATTTTCCTAGTTAATACTGCTTCCATGTTTCTTGTGTTTCCATCCCTCACTGTATTCCTGTGTAGTTCCACTTGGAATCTTTCATTTTCCAAGACTTTCTGTCCCGTATAAATTTTGCGTCCAAAGTGCGTGATTGCAGACAAACTGTGGGCTTGTACCTGGTAATAAACTTTCTGATCTATGAGGGTGTATCTTTATTTTGCATGGCAAGGTGTTGTTAAGATTTTTTTGGAGTGATGATGATGGAAGAGGAATCTGCATTCCAGTGGCAGTTCACCTTTAGGTTGAAAGAGGAGAAAACAACCTTGACTCTCTTGATTGCCTACGATGAAACGATGAAGTCCCAAATATTCAGGTTAGACATTCTGTGCTGAGAAGTAACCAAAAACAGGCTTGACAACACACGTAGCCCCCCAAAAATAAATGCCAGGCTGAAATGTGAGATTATGTGAAGCTGAAAGTCTTGCTTTGAGCTAAAAGGAGTTAAAACTATACCGCAGGCTATAAATGAATGTAAATTCATTGTTCTGCTTGAGCTTCAAAAGTTAACCCAATTCCATTTGTAACTATCCTATTTTCCTTGACTATTAAGATATATATGTAGACAAGCCTAGCAGTAAGTGCTATCCATTAGTAATGCGTCCATGGAATGCTTTATATTTTCACTGTCGTCCACAAGCAAATAAAATTGCTAACACAGGGACCGACGCAATATTGATTTTTTTAAAAAT
>JAVCKT010034519.1:0-13263 GCA_032273925.1 Rhynchotus rufescens
CAATTAAAATTTATCTTTCACTTTAATTTTTTTTTTTTTTTTTTTTTTTTTTTTTTTTTGCTAGCAAATAGCTGTACCTTGTCAAGCTAATCCTGCGATTTTTTTCTAAGTATAAGGAATAAGGGCAAGCAAATGAAATGTTTGAAAAATAAAAAAACAGAAAGGTAATCTTTCACATTGCTTTCAAGTCTGCTGTGGAAGATAAGTTTTGGTGAATTTTCCTTAATGGAAGAAACTTCTGTAATGAAATTTCCGTTTCTTCCATACATGGAAGAAAATAACTATCAAATCAAATTCCTGTTAAAAACTATCTTGTCCCCAGAAAGTTTTTAAACTTAAAATTGCTGGAGAGGGGTGTATATGGCAGAGAAATGACAATTTATGCTTTCCTTGCTCTCATGCTCTTCTCTGGACATCCACTGTTACTGTTGGAGAAGGATGCAGGGCTCGGTGCTAATGCAGCTGTTTTCTTGGGATTCCAGGTTTCATATGAGTTTGTCCACAAATCTCACTTTCTTCTCACTTTCTGTGCAATTTAATACTGGGAAGGGAGAATAATCTAACTCAAATGATGATCTGTGTGATTTGACCAATTAAGTGGTCAAAGTGGTTGACCTTTTCCAGCCTGTACGTGTGTGTACATGTAGTTCTATTTGTTATTTGGCTTTTGAAGTATATGGAGTGTTTAGAATCAAACATAAATGTTCAGTCTCATAGTCCACCAAGAAAAGTAAGCTCATTTTTTTCCTCTGTAACAAAAGTACTGATTAAAAAGAGGGGAAAAAAAAAACACATAAATTTAAGATTTTTACCACCTTAGTAGGACTTAATTTAATGATTCTGAAATGCAGAGTAGCTACTTCATCCATTTAACTGTATAGCCTCAGTTCTCATTCACTGAAGTACATTCTTTTTGATAATTGTAATGGAGATATAATGAATAGCCAAAAAAAATGAGTGTAAGGAAAAGAAAATTATACCAGCTCCTCTAAACTGGAACATTTTAATGGCAATAGGATGGGGAGGAGATAGATATTCTGAAGAACTTTTCACTCACATTGTTATTTTTTTCAAGAATTAGAACATCTTACATTATATTATGACATTTGATATGCTAGATTAGATTTTTAGCGTGAGTAAATGTGGGAAAGGATGCAAAAAGACGAATTTCCAGCATGTGGCACTGGGATATCAGTGCTAGCAATACATACTTACTAAGCCTCCAGTCCAGCAGTTATCAATGTTCTTGACCTCACATAATCAATAAGTGACTTTATTTTTTTTAATTTTTTTTTCCCTGAAACGATTTATGAATGTAAAGATGGACAGGACCCTAGGATTTTATAATGCCAGGACTAAATTAATCTTTTATGTATGAATTGTGTTTTTCTAGATTATTTTAGATTATTACCTGATAAGTAGTGATTAGATTTTTGAGCAATCTCAATTGCTTATAAAATAAAAATGAAAAGCACATTTCCCTAGCCCTTCTGCAGATAGTAAAAGTGTCCTGAACATTGTCACTAAACATCCAGGAACACTGATGGCCAACAACAGCCTGACATTCTGCAGGTACTCTATAAATGATGGGTAAAATCAAAGGTAGAGAAATCATATCACTTGTCTTTTTGAAGATCAGCCAGCATCATTTCAATCTTATCCAGAGATCTTTGGTGATTTAGCTCCATTCTATATCCCTGTCTCCATGAGGTGTGGAATTTTAAAAGAATAAATCGATAGCAAGAGAGATGAGGGCTCGTATGCACGAATGTACTGAGAAGCCTAAGACTCTTTGATTTCCCAGCGCCTTTGTGGGTCTGGATCATAATGTTGACTATTGTCATCTTATTGAAAATAGTATAGAACATTCCTCTTCACTAACTATTTTATTATCACTAAATGCATACTGCAGAGAAGAAAAGACAAGATAGATCCCCACAGGACTCGCCATGGAAACACTGATCCAAGGGGGAAAAAGCCACTCAAGATCAGTGCTGTCCACTCTGTGCAAGTACAGAAACATTATGGTGTATTGTATGAAAAAATATTTGTAGGCGTAAGATTACAAGCACAAGTGTCTGATCATAAGCTACTGGCAGGGTGAATGTAGCCTTTAAATAATTAGCAATAGAATTTGCATAGCCTATAACTCTCAAACATTTTTATGAATAAATTGATGGCCATATGAGTACTTGCAAATTAATTAAAAGAGATGATAGGATTCTTCAGGTAATGAAATTAAACATTGTAGTAATTAAAACATTTCACCCTTGCTATTCACCTAATTCTTACTACTGAGGTTATGTTTTGCTTATATCATTGTAAAAAAATCACAATCTGTTACTATATTTTTTCCTTTTTTTTCCCCCTGTTTTGTACCTTGTTTATAAAGTGTGTGTGTATATATATATATTTATATATAGGTATTTGCTTGGTAGTGCAGACTTAGGAAGTCTAGCTTTCTAAGCAAGACTTGAGAAAATTTAGAACATTTAAAATTCTCCAGCTGACTGCCTTTTTTTGACTGCTGTAAAATTCACTCGTATCCACAACATATTTCTCTTGTCTGTCGGTAATTAATAGACTAGAAGTGCCAAAAAAAATCCCTGTTGCCCCTAGCGCTATTAAAACATGAACTATGAGCCTCTAAAAAGTGTGAAATACTCTATTCTGTGTTTAGCTCTGATTGTATTCCTTGGTCGTTGCAGCCTTGAAGTATTTTGATTTCATCTCAGAAAACAGGTCTGATCTGGGTGAATTCCTGAACCTACAGGAATTGAAGAATTAAGCTACGGAGCATAATGAAATGATTCAGTCCCATGCAATCTGATGAGCATCACTGTGTGTAATGGGCTATGTGTGTGTGGTTGCATCTGAAGCTGGTTGTATACCATTGATTGCAAAAGTACTTTTTACACATAGTGTAAGATAATTATTTTGTATGAAAAGCAGACTATTTTAAAGCGTTTATTTTAATAAATACATTTAGCGCTGGTTTTCTGTATGTGGGTATATTGTTAGTGGGTAGCATTCAAGGCTAAAGCCCTTACCTTTGTGCTGATGCTGAAAACTATCAATTATAAAACACCTAACAATGTTCCACCAATGAACTCACTCTGCTAGCGGCACCTTCCTAGTCCTCTCTTTAAAAGACAGATATTGCTGCATGCAGGAGCGCCGAGACTGGGGTACCATTGTTAGTGCTGATTAAGGGGAGGAGGAACTGTTCAAATTTTAGGGTTCTTTTCTTACCAGACATCTATTGAACTGAATAGCATTTTGTTTTATATCACACTTTTTCTGGCCTAGGTATCTCAGAGCTCTTTACAAAACAGTCTGTTTCAACAATAAATGTTAGTAGTAGAGGGAATGTGTAGGCATCTATTATGTGATCTGCAATAGCTCGCGTACTCTTTGGCATTTGAACAATACATTTAGGTGGAGGGGTGATGGGAATATGTAAGACAGTTTTATTTTTGAGAGGTAAAATGAATGCTTCAGAATCCTTGCATTGAAACCAAAAGTAGGAGTAAAATATTTATCCTGTAGCTTATAATTTGGTAAAATCTGTTTAGTATCCACCCGAGTGTGGAGTTGTGATAGCCAAGAGTGGCAATTGTTCATTGGAGGGATAGGGCGCTTGAAATAAATAGTTCAAACCTGCATTTAGGGCAGCAGCCCCCTTGCATGAGGATTAGGATCGCAGTAAAAATGGTCCTTGTTACTGAATTGCCCTTGCTGGGGTGCTGAGCAGGTCCACCCTTCCACCTAGATGTGCTGGAAAGGTGGTAGTGTGAAAATAGTCATGCCTTTCATAAAATTAATGCTGAAGAGATCCTCTATGTCCTTTGGAAAGATTACTGCATTGCTAGCAGAGACAAGGAAAAGATCTATCTTCAGCTCAGCTATCAATGCAGAGCCCAGCAGGGTGGAATCCAGGGGAGACAACAGAGTGCCTAAAATCCTGTATGGGCACTAACTGTTTAAATCTTCCTGAAAGTGGCCGCATATAGAGTTTTTGACAATTTTACAGTTATGTGGATACCCCTCTCTGGCTATGTGCCCTGGATGCATTTTTTCTCTCTTTACTCTAGATCTTTGGCTCTCTGTGCCCTAGCTGTCTTTTCCTGCAGCCAAGGTCTCTCTTTCTCATCCCTCTCAACCTCCATCTACTCTCATCTGCCTTTAAACTCTTCTCTGGCACCCCTCCTTCAGTCTGGAGAACACTGCATCTCTTCTCAAAGCCTTTCTTTTTAGAAGAAAATAAGATACATGAAATCTGAATGACTTCAAAACTGTATTCTGGTGCTCTCTCTTGCTTCTCAGTCCACTATTGTAGTTCAGTGTATAGTGCACTGTATCAAGTAATTGGGTATTATCTTCTAGACAGTAGTTCAAGCACTAAAAATAGCAGATTAGTGACCAGTTTGTTCTATATGTCTGCTCTGTACAAAAAGACCTAACAGCACGTTTTCAGCTTTCCATGTTGGAATATTAACGTCTAGCAAGGATGCTATTCTTTTTGTTGTGAAAGCAAAATATGTGTGAGCTGAATATGATTGTCGTTTCCATATAATGTTGTAAAACTCCCTGCCACATGATTATTTTGTGTCACTAGGCTCCTACTTGCAGGTTCAGCCTGGTGTGGTCTCCACCGCTGTTCTTTGACAGCATCGCTTTGTTGTTCTGCCATTCTTTATCCTACATGCTAAAGGACTGTGTCAGTGCTCGGACAAAAATCTCTCTCATTAAGAGAGCCACCAAGTGGCTCATGATTTTGGTTTTCATCTAGGAAACCTCTCAGAAGCCTGATGTTCACAACTGATAGCAGTTGCCTTCAAGCTCCTATAAAGTATAACTTTAGGTCTTCAAAGCTTAAAAACCCAAAATACCTTGTCATTTTTTAAAAAAAATCTTAATTATGATGTTCACAATGAAGTCGATTATCTTCAGGATGAAGTCGATGATCTTTCTACCTCATATTTTGTAAAAGGAGCAAATCTGGTCCAGCAAAGAAGCCTTTAAGGCCTGTTTGTTTGGAGGTTCAGGTTTTGGGGATCCCTGGAACATGTACTCCCCTTTCTATAAGTCTTGTGGATTGTTACTCGCCTGTTTGTCATCAGCAGGTGAAGTAGTTCTGTGTGTCATTGCAAGGTGATCTCCCTTGCTTATTGCAGGTGTTGAGAAGGATGACCAGCTGACAGTAAAATTGCTTGGTACTGATGAGCCCTGGCTTTGTTACTGTGCTAAAACACACCTCATTTGACAGCCTGCTTGTGCATGGGGAAAAAAAAAAAAAAAAAAAAAAAGAAACATATATGATAAACGGTTTCGTATCATTTGTTGTTACTGATCTTCTTTGCTTATGACAGATGAGACTCAGATGTCTTTTTTTTCCCCTCTCTTTTTCTTTTTTTTTTCTTTTTTTAAGAGGCAGAAGGAAAGAAAGAGAATGTTTAAACTTGTTCTCACCTAGGTCTTTTACGTTAGCCTAAGAGCCTTATTTGTAGTAGAGGGGTTTTTTTTCCAAATTTCAGCTCCCCTAAAATGATGAGATTTGTTGTTCAGCTGTAAAAGGGTATATATATTCTTCCCTTCCTAGTTCTCTTTTTTCCCAAAGGGTATAATGCTAATTTTACTTATTCAGAAATTAAAATAGCAAACAGTTTATATGAGGTGTTGATAATTACCTATATTACTGTAATGCTGTGACAGATGTTGGCAAAAAGAAGCAGAAAATGCCTACAGCTGTGCACTCCATGACATCCAGTTTGTACTCAGACAGAAGGCTAACAGATGTTCTGAACTGTCACTTTGCCTAAATGTTTTTAAAGTCTAAGGGCTTGCTTTATAATTCACTAGGGCCTCGTTTGGTTTCACAGAGGTCCTCAGAATTCCCATCTGTGACAATTAATGTTGAAGACTTCTATAAATCAACCCCTGTCCTTATTAGCCCTCTGCAAATAGATACTGTGTATGTGTGTGCTCCGGAGACTTCTATTTTTGTGACCTACTTATGAAATCCTACAACTTGTATGTAGTTCTTATTTATAGCATAAAAAACAGGGTGGCAGGAATATAGCCAGATCAGTATAGACTGTAGATTGCTAATCTGTATTTGACAGATCTCAGAATACCTGTGCTAAAATATATTTTATTCTCTTGGTTGTAAAATGCCAACTATATCAAAGTGTGTATTTATTTTCCCAAAGGAAAACATGGATCTTGATTACAGAAAAATACAGCTCTCTCTTTTCCCAGAAATATTCTTATTCCTAAGGAATATTCTTATTTAAAAGTGGTTTACTTATTTGAAGAACTCTTTAAAATATAATTCAAGGATCATTTATTAAATTATACTTTTTAATTTCAAAACAGAGATGTTACTACAAAAGTGGCATGTATGTAGTATGTGCATGTAGAAAAAAAAGAGAGCTGTAAAACAGTCCAGAATCTTTAAGCTCCACCCAATTTTTTGAACATACCTTTAGATGAGTAAAAAATGTCTCTAGTGAAAAGCAAGTTAATACTTTCTTGGTAGTTGCAATTTCTTTTTAAAGGCTGGATTCTTGTTGTGCAGTAGTTTAATAGTTTAAACATTGTGTTAACATAATCAGTGTTTGGCCTCTTCTGTTCCCCAATCCTGTACAGAAGCAGAACTCCAAATTGTACATCTTTCTGGGTTTGTTTCTAAATTACTCCCCACACTTAATTATGAGGATGAGAGGGATGCCTTATTCCTCTTTGTTATAGGCTAAGCTCTCAGTAATCCCAAACAAAAGAGCCAGTTCTGGAAGATATAGGATTTGCTAGCAGGATTATGGTCTCATAGATAATGATGTGCAGTCAGCAGAAGCGAAGCTTTATTTTAATTCAAATAAGCTAGTAAACAAACCACTGACAAGTCTGCTGGTGAGAGTAACTGGCTTCTGTTGCCACATTGGCAGCTAAATTATAGAAAATCTATTATACCCTGTTCACCATATGTTTAATTTAATACAGATACAAATTAAACTATCCACAGTTCCTATTAAAATAACAATGCATATTTTTAAAATATATGAATGTTTTGAGATACACTCCCCTGACCTTAAGAAGGGCAGTGCTGATTTGGGAGACTAGAGCAAAGCACATGATATAGTCCAACAAATTCTCCTGCACAACAACAACAACAATTTGAAAACCCCAGAATATTAATAGTGCAGTTTTGTAGCACTTAATGAGGTTAATTGGGGTGTTTTACCTTCTAAGTGTCTGCTCATACACACTTCCCTCCCCCTTGGTTCCTGGGCCTTGAATTTGATGGAAGTGGATGATGCGTAATCCACAGCATAGTTCAATTCAGTGTCACTCTCAATATGAGTTTGCCCTTTTCCTGCTGCAAAGAGAGATCCCTCATTTCTGCATGTTCTGCTTTATCTTGTTCTGGCTGTAACCAGGATTTCTTTTACCTATCAGCAAACTTGATGGTACTACTTTGTAATCTGGGTGGAGAGATAAAATTATGCAGAGGGATTCCTACAGTTTTTTGGAGGATGGGATGCTGGATACGGTCTGTTGTGTATTGTGACTTGCTGCAGATCATGATTGCTGTCTTGATTCCTAAAATAGTTAGAGTGAAAATGGACGTTGGGAAAAAAAAAAAAAAAAAGAGAGGGAGAGAGAACAACCAGGAAGCAAAATTTGTGAGGCTCTGTCTGAATCAGAGTGTTACCATTCAAACTAAACCTGCATTATGAGGTCATTGAATGTTCATCAGAAGATATTGAGGGGATCTTTGAGTTAAAGATAATAGATGTTATTATAAAGAGGTTGTGAGGGTGGTGGAAGGCTACCTTGAACTGTACAGGAACCACCACCAAAACAAACAAAAAACCCCCTAATATTTGCATATTCACCCATGTCTTAAGAAGTGAATTATGATGAATAAAGTACAGGGAGGACATTGCCAGTGACGTGCACTAGGATGCCAACTAGTGCATCCCTTTGAGTTCCAGTATCTCAATGGTAACAAATAACTACATAATGAAAACATAAGTTTTGAAAAATGAACTGGACATCTTCCATGGATTGTCGCCTTACTCCATGGTATCAGTAATCAAAATTTAACCTTCAAAATGATGTTGCTTAAGTATATGAGTGCATATGGCTGTATTACACTTGCAAAGCCTGTGTTTGTGTGTACTTCTGTGGAAACCAGTCTCTGATCCCTATAAATGTCCAATATTACATGTTAGGTCATCAGATAGCATATGCTGTTATATGTATAATGTATTGAGTGTTTATGGACATGATGTATACTGTGTAAGGAGTATAGTTACAGTGAGCACATTATCCACTTAAATTGCATCTGATTATTGTTGTTATTCATGAAAATACTTTCAGACTCAATATATATATTTGTGATACATTCCCAGGAATTTAGTAGTATTTTTCAAAGAAATTTAATTCATAAATTCATCTTAATTTGTAAAACGAGTCCACCAGCAAAGAAGGTAACTCTCTAAAGAATGTATATATGACTATATATAGGGACTATTCTTTCTCCTCTTCTCCTCTTTTTTTTTTTTCCTCTCCCAGGCGAAATATGCCCTGTGTCATATGGTTACATTTCAGCAAAGGCACATTTGGCATCATAACTATCCATAGCAACTACCAGCAAAAAATATTGTGGCGAAGGCTGAGGTAGTAAACGAGCAGGTTTCAGGTCTGTGAGAGCAATCACAAAAAAAAAAAAAAAAAAAAAAAAAAAAAAAAAAAACAGCCGATTGAATCCCCAATCCCCTCCACTCCTCTTTATTTCAGGAGGCCCCACGCGCGGCTCTGCCCTGCAGTCCCGCGCACGGGTGCCTGGTCTGATCTGCAAGCCGCAGCTTCCCAAGAGCTGCTTTTGTAAACTGCGCGGCCTTAGCTTTTAACTGGGGGGATTTTGTGTCACCAGATCCCAGAGCATGAGGAAAAATACTGTTTCAGAAAAGTTCTTGGAGCGCTGTGAGGCGGTGGGACGTTTCGGGGCCGTGTGGAGGGCTGCGTTTCGCTGTGCACGCGCGTGCAGGTGCGGCGGGTACGTGCACCCCTTTGGGGGCACCGCTGGGAATGATCCTCGGGAAAGCTTTCCCAGGCCGAGCCCAGCTCCGCGCTTTGAAAGGGTGCGGAGCTTTGGAAGGGCCAAGCTCTGCGCTTAGGGGTCCATCGCTCCGGGGGCGCTGGAGGAGATCGCGGATGCTCCGCGGCTGCCCGCGCGGCCCCGCTCGGCTCCGCTCTCGCGCAGCCGGTAGCAGCCGCAGGGGCCGATGCGCCTGAATTAAACTTCAACCTTCTTGCCAGAATGCAAAATGCGGGCTTGTCCTGGTCGTGCTGACCCGCGTTCCTGCCGCGCAGCTACCGCGAAGCTGCCGCGGAGCGGAGAGGGTTTGAGCGCGGCTGGAGCCAAACAGCAGCCGTGTCTGAGCGGCTGCTTCAGCCAGTGAATTCCAGTAAATAGTGAAATATTGGGGCTGGCAAAAACAGCGCTAGCAATGCGCGAGAAGTGTCAGCAGCAGCCGGGCTCTTCTCGCTCCTTTAAGGCACGGCCAGTGCTTTTTGGTTGTTTGTTTGTTTTGTTTTTCCTCGGCAGACAGTCTGAATTGTAGGACTTATTTCTTGTCCGCACAGAGTTGCTGGTCCGACATTCTGCCCTCAGTCCCTCGAGGGGAGATTTGGAAACTCTCCGTTGGTATTTTGTGCTTGGCTATGCGGTACATGGGTGCATTTCAGGTAGAATTAAGTGATCCGCTATTTTATTTACACTCCTAGGTGCAGATGTTTATTCGGAGCCTAAAAGGAATTGAGTTGTGAGAGCCAGAATCTGAGTAATTCATTTTCTACCCTGTGCGACCAGTGCTGGGACACAGAGCGGAGGGCTCTGTATGCCCGTGTGCGACCGCAGCCCTCTGCAGACCAGGGCGGAAAATGCGTGTGAGGATCACAAATGCTCTTTTAGAGCCCTTCCAACTTGTCATTGACTTTTTTTTTCCCCCTCAGCTATAAAGTCTTGGAAATGCAGATGCGGAGCACTAGAAAGTTGCGGCGACCGGGTCCCCACGCACCGATGATTTCGTTTCCGGTTATCTGCAAAATGAGGCTTAAGCCAATTTCGTGCTTAAGGCTAAAGCGAGGGATCCGTATTTCCCTCCCAGATGCAGGGCATTCCTGAGATCTCTTTGTGGTCGTGCTGTAGGATGCTGCTTTAATTTGCCTGGAAACTCTCGCCAAGATTTGTATACAGAGGTTAAGGAGAACGTGAAATTTTTGAGCAATTGGGATGTTTTCTCTGAAAAAAAGATTTTTTTCCTCGATAAGTCCATATTAAGCTGTAGAGTATCTGGCTCATGTTCAACCCAAAGAACCACTCTACGTAGCAAAATGCGCGTTTGTTCCTAATCCCTTTCCTTCGCCGCTCTGGGTAATAAAATAGCTCTGGGGGAGAAGTGGCACTTTCTTCCTGAATTTTACCGTTTTAGGTAAAAAAAAAAAAAAAAAAAAAAAAAAAACCCTATAACTCAATTCATTTGGGCAAGTTAGGACCTTTTCTGCCACGCTTTTCGTCGCTTTTAAAGACTGCTGCGAAGTGAGTGTTATAGGTGGGCACCGGGCCCCGCTCTGCGAGGCGCTTCTCGGCGTTGAGCCCCCAAATGAGCCCCTCGGCAGCTCCTGGTGGGAGCGCGGCCGCCTCCGCGCCCCCCGCTCCGCGCCCGCGCCCGCGCCCTTTCCGCCGCCCCGCGCTGCGAAGCCAACATGTTTATCCTGAGACGGAAAATGGGTTGTTGAAAAACAAGCCATGTGCAAATAGTTTAATTTTCCGTTTTGATGCTTATCTTTGTCTCCCGAATTTCAACGGAGAAGCTTTAATTGGCGCGTGGGTAATAGTCCCCAAATAATCCCTTATTAGATGACTTCAGATGAGTTGTGAACCAATAACGTCTTAGTTGCCAAAGTGAAAGTAGCTCTGGAAGGCGCAGGTCAGTTTTTGTCAAAGGGCTCATTTGAGCATCTTTTGGTTTGCTGAAAAAGCTAATTAAAGGATGTTTGAAGGTTAAAGTCATTATTCAGTGCTGTTGTCGTGCTACAAGTGAGCCGAGTTTTGTGAAAACACAAAGGGCAGAAGTCACCGAGGTGGATTACTGTCAGCCCGGGCGCAGCGGCACGGGGAGCTGTGCCAGTAATTCCTATGGAAAGGTGGATAGACAGACACGGCCCCGCGAAGCCGCTCGCCTCGGCGCCGCCTCTGCCTTGGGGTCCCTTCCAGGGGATGCGGCCGACATCCCCAGCTCGGTGACAGGGACACTGGAGGACGCCTGGACCAGGGAAGCTGTTTACAGGGCAGAACTAGCTGCGTTGCTCCCTGTTTCCATCTAATGCGTCTATTTTTTTTTTTTCATTCTCCCTCTCTCCTCTCTTTTGCTAATGGATTCGTTACTCAGCAGAAGTTGGCATTTCGCGGGAACTCGCGGAGAGCCGCGGGCACCCTCGCAAACTTCCACTTGGTGCTGCTGGCTGCGCCCTGCGGACGCGGGCACTGTAGGCAGGGTTGGACACAGACCCTTCTTTGCAGTGACAATTGCGGGAAAACCAAGGAGAGCGGCAGGTGAAGGCACCGAGCTCCGCGGGGGGCTGCGCGGCTGTTGCGCGTGGAGCGCAGCACCCGCCCTGCGTGCCCGGCAGCGCCGCGCGCAAGTGCCCGGCTGCCTGAGCCTCAGTGGGCGCCCTGGTGCGCGCGTGGGCGAGGAAAGATGCCCGTGAAACAAACACGCGCAAAGATGCGCCCCATAATGCGCGGCCGGGGCTCCGCCGCTGCTCGCCGCCTGCTCCCCCGAGCTGTTTTGCCCCGCGCTCTCGCAAACTCTTTCTTTTTTTCTTTCTGTGTTTTTTTCCCCTTTTTTTTTCCAGGTCTGGCTACGACCACATCTCTCCCCAAATTCAAAGAAACAGATGTTTAGGCTGATTAGGGATGGGGCGCGGGGGGGGAGGGAGGGGAGGAGAAAACCCTGCAGCTGCAATTCAAAGAAATATATTGATAAAATATTTCACTAGTAATAAATACGCCGAGATCAGCTCGACCTTGCAAGGTCTTTATTTTATTTTTTTTTTTACCCCTATATACAAAAATCTTTATCAAACCTCTATTCTATGGCTTCAATAAACAGAACCCATTACCTCACGGCAGCTTTTGTTGGCCTGTATACAAGCGAGAACAAAATGGTTATTCAGGAGAACGCTTTCGATTTTTATTGTGTGTAGTATGCACAAAGAGCAGTGTTATTGTATTAAAAAGAACCATCTGTAGCAGAAACAATGGCATCAAATTATCTTTGAATACCCACTGCAAAATATAAAGCTTTTTTATTATTCTTCTGCTGTACGGTGGGGGACAGAGAAGTGACTTTTTTGTTGTTGTGGGTGCATTCTTATAACACACACACACAAAATCAGCCATTTGGATTTTTTAAGCCATAAACGGTTTTTTTTTTCCTCTTGTTCCAGGGACTGCAGTTAAAAGCTAGGGCTAGGACTTGGAGGATGTGTAGGCAAACGGAAGGAGAGCCGGGGGAAGAAAAACCGAAATGGATTCATTCTCTGTCCTGGATGGAGGAGGAGAGGAGAAGAAGGGTACGTGCGAGCTTCCTTCAACTGCCTCTGTCCGGTGCAAAGTGATGAAACCCCGGGGTCTCCTTAGGGCTCCGGAGTCCGCGTGGACTTTCGCTTTAAGCTGCCAATCAAAGCGCTAACTAGACACCACCCTGCTCTGGCACGGACATGTAAGTAGCTGCAGCAGAACTTTGACATTCACAGTTTCCCCCCCTCTTCTTCCTCCCCCGTGACCTTTAAAACGATTTCGAAATAGAGCTCGCGGTTCGCGCGCCGCTGTCCGCGCCGGGGCAGCTGCCGGCGTCAGCGCGGGCGGCTCGAGTGACGCTGCGCGGCGTGTCCTGGCCACCACCGCGCTGCGCCGCCCGCGCTGCCTCCGCGGGCACGAGCGGAGCGGCCCTCGCGTTGCCCCTTTGCGGCGCCGAGCGGAGCGGGGGGCAGCGCGCATCCGACTTGCGCCCAGCGCCGCTTAGAGGCTCCGCGCGCCGCGCAGTGTCCCCCGGCCGGGGAGGGGGGTAAAGCAGCAGCCGCGGGCGGTGCAGACCTGCGCCCCGCCGGGACTGGGGTGTGTGGGACGGGGGGTCACCTGGGCGCGCAGAGACGCGCAGCGCAGCGCGGCGGGCGGCGCTCGCTCTC